>JAVSBV010031891.1:0-11614 GCA_033117975.1 Parotocinclus spilosoma | reverse complement strand
AAATAAATACCAAAAGTATACTAAATTATAGCAAAATTAGGTCAATAAATAAATAGACTAATAATAAAATTCTAATTAGTAATAGAAAAATTTGAAATAAACCTATATTATAAAACAAAATAGAATATAAAATGAGTCCTTAGTGGAAGGTCCTTGGAGGCACATCGTCTCCGAAACACTCATTTCCAAAACAGACAATGCTGTATCAGCTTTTAAATAGTTTAAATAATTAAGTAGGTAAATCCATTGTGGTACTTCTACTAGGAAAACACAGCGGTCAAATGACCGATGCTCGGCACTTCTAGGTTTACACAGGTGAAGCTGGTGCCGTGATTGTAGTGTTAAGCAAGTATAGACTTCTTGGCAACGAAGACTGTGACACCTGAAAGTGTCCATGTGCAACCCAGACAGTAACAAGGTTCCTATACTTATGTACAAATTTTATGCAAAATAAATCAATCAGCTGGTTATGACTGCAAAGTCCAGAGTTAAAACAGGTTTGTATTTCTTATTATAATTTGTTATAATTAAGATCTGGGTTGTTAAAATGAACAAAACCTTGATCCAAAGTAGTGCAAATGTAAGAAGCCAATCTTTCATTACAGGAATTCAGATGTTACCCTTTGATTCTGGAAAGTCTGTGGCAAATTATTAATTTGTTATTGATTTCAATTATTTACCTACTTTTGCTATAATTTAATATACTTTCAAGTATTTATTTAATTAACACCTAGGCCACCTATGGAGGATGGGTCCCCTGTTGAGTCTTGGTCCTTCCGAGGTTTCTTCCTACCACTTTCAGGGAGTTTTTCCTTTTCACTGTCGCCCTAGGCCTGCTCAACTTGGGATTGGCCTTTTAAGATAATATAAGATTACAAAGCTGCTTTGAGAAAATGCTCCGTTGTAAAAAGGATATAAATAAAATTGAATTGAAATGGTTAATGAATCAGTCCGCACGATAAATGCAGAAGGTGTTGAAGGTTAAGGTCACCTGACCAAACTGAACATCAGAGTTATGCAGCGCTACCATTTGTGAGCCCAGAGTTCTTGCACTGAGGTCATGTCATGCTGGGGAGTGAGCAGAATCAATATTAGCTTGTCTTTGGAGGTCTGAGGGAACCTATACCTTCTTGTTAGGCTGATTCATGGACCTGTAACAAAGCAAAATGGCAAAACTATGGGACATGTGTACATGAGAACATTGGATAGAAATTATGTGATGAGGAGTCACTTTTTAGAGTTTTCCCATACTTTTAAATGGACGCCAAATGCAAAATGAAATTTACGCTCCTAAGACGGTGAAATTTGTAAAAGTGAAAGTGAAATTTTGCCTTCAATGTTTAGAATAGGTTGTTTTAATCGCATTTGGTGTCCATTTAAAGGAATGAGACAAATATGTCCCTTGGTCCTTAAAGCTTACCTGTAACACATCATTAAGACAGATCAGCTTGGATGAAGTTCCACTATAAAATTTCAGCTGAACTGACATCCATACTGTTTGCTTTGCCCTGTAGCAAGATGCAACGTCACTCTGAAAAGTGACTCCTCATCACATAATTTCTATCCGAAGTTCCCATGTACACATGTGCATTGAATGTTGAAGTCATGTCCCATAGTTTTGCCATTTTGCTTTGTTACTGGTCCATGAATCAACCTAACAAGAAGGTATAGGTTCCCCTTAGACCTCCAAGGACAGGCTAATATTGATTCTGCTTTCAGGCTTCCCAGCATGACATGACCTCAGGGCAAGAACTCTAGGCTCACAAATGGTAGCTCTGCATAACTTTCTAGACTCATCATGCGGACTGATTCATTATCCATTAGCCACAGACTTTTCAGAATCAGAGGGTAACATCTAAATTTTCCATTGTCATTGAGACTTTCAAAAGACATTACATCTGACAGAAGGTGCTAGTTACCATCAGATTCTCAAGTTTTGACTGTGGTTTGGCCTCCTTTTTTTAATGTGAAGCTTTTTGTAACCACTTGTTTATTTGCAATCCAAGCTAAGATGCTGTATGAATAGTCAATATATGCAGTAAAGGTGCCAAAGGTGCATCTGGCCTACCCAGGCACAGCACAAAAACTGATTGTTTCAGAGGGAGGAAAATAAAGAAAAGGGTTTATTTTCCTGTCACTGCCTCCTACAAACTGATCAAGATACAGGCGAGGGTGGCAAATAGATTTAGGGAGTGTAGAGTGTTCGTCCATGCATGCTCATTTTCTACATACAAGTCAGCCACTCGCTAAAGCGGCCAATGGCAGTCCTCTCTCAGTGTAGGGTCCTGCACACGGCAGGAAATGTCAAGAGGCAGTTTTTATGACCAGTGGGCAAGACCAACAGGGGATCTAAATGTTGCCAAGTGCTTCTAATTCACATGGTGGGGGCAACCAGAAGAGTATGGGACATGAACATCAATGAAGCTATAAGCAATATCTAGGTCTATGAAGTGACCTCACAAACACACAAATATAGCTTCCTAGATATACATGTCTGGACAGAAAAGATATGGAGAAAATACTAAAGGAACCTGCTGACAATAATTTGGTCACTGCGTTATGACAGTGTTTCTCAAAGCAATAGGAACTGCAAGGTAAATGAATGAGGCATGTTTAATATCCATAATGGACAGCACGGTGGCTCGGTTTATAGCACCGAGCCTCACAGCAAGACGGTCCCAGTTTCAATCCCAGCATGGAGCGGCTTGGGTCGTCCCTGTGCCTGCGTGGGTTTACTCTGGGTACTCCGGTTTCCTCCCACAGTCCAAAGCGTGTTAGGTTAATTGGTGTCTCTAAAGTGGCCATTAGTGTGTGCATGACTGTGTGTGTGTGTGTGTGTGTGTGCCCTACGATGTACTGTCTAGGGTTCTTCCTGCTTTTATGCCCAGAGTTGCCAAGTGGGCACCGGCTGGCCCACGACTCCGTGTGGATTAAGTAGAAGATAATGAATGAATAATATCCATTATGCATTAATTGTAATAGTCTCCCTGTAAAGGTAATCTGTCACTCTGTTTAGTTTTGTTCAATAAGAAGTTGCAGTTTTGTATGAATTCCAGTGTTTAAATGAAATTCCAATAGAGTTTAGAAGCAAATATGTCTGTTGTTCTTATGCACAAAAGGGGTACTGCAGAATAACAACTTTGAGAACTACTGGCTAAGAGTAAAGAAGTGGTCTTGTTTTGTTTTTCTACTTTTCTCTTGTCCTCTTTTTAAACCGTCCCTTTTGTCAATACTTTTCCATTCCCTTACATCCTATACATTCCTGAACCCTTATGCTAATTTCTCTTTATTTTCTGAAACCCGATAACCTGCATATACAAGGTCATTTTCGTCATACAAACAAACAAAAAAAAAAATGCTGACATGCATTGTTTGGGTGCTGTAGATACGTGTCCCCCTGCCCCCTAGTGCAGCAGTGGGTGTCAGTAAACAACTGCAATTCATTTTTCCTTTAGCTCACTCAGCACTGATGCAAACAAATTATGCGCTGAATCTCTGCCCAGATCAGTGCATGATTGATGCAAAGCAACATCAAACTATGTTTTGTCAAACTTTCAACTGCGGTGAACTTTTTTAATAGATGGCATCTGCTCTGATTAACTTTTTAATAGGCAATGGTGCGAGTTTTTGCTGCGCCATGCATTGTCTCTCAAAAAACAAGGCAAAGGTGTGTTTTTGATTGATGCTGAAACATCCATGCAGCCGTAATGCTTTGGGGATCCTTTTTCCCCTCAATTATTCTTCTGTTCAAATTACTTCCTTTTCTCATATTTTGTCTGGGGTGGCACATGGAGCTCCAGAGACCCACAGTTCAATTCCCAATAGGAATGTGGGATATGTATTGTTGTTGTTTTAATATTAATAAGTACTGTATGTCACTCACAGAATATGGCTTACGAGTTCATGTCTTCATTGCATCATGTATCCAATTTAGGAAGTTTAAAATTGAAGATTAAAATGTGGGAACAAAAATAAAATACAGACACTGCAAGCCTCACAGTCTGTGTCGTTGGAGGTGGTTTGGATTTGGAGGACAGATACGCAAATTTAATATAAAGCAATTAAAAAAAAGCATTTGATTTGATTTCATTATACAAAATAACCAGAAAAACAAATAAAAAGTTAAAGTTGTTCGATTACACAAATGGTGGTGATAGTGATTGAGTAGCAAGTGACATATTCATGGGGGAGAATAAATGACTGACCAGAGTTGTCAAACTGGATCACAGTTCCCCACACTGACTGTATAGTAGGGTGTATGGTCACCCAAAACACACCAACAGTGATGGGACATGGACAGGATCAGATTGTTCTTGTGGGATCCTCTTTATATTCATTTTGAAATTTCCTCTACTTTTTGTAGTGTATGTCAGAAATTGGTTGCCATTAAATGAAGCTTCCTGACTAACTTATTTAGTGCGTGTGCAAAAAAAACCCATGCAGAAAACAAAGATTATGACAAATTTCATGACTCCGCTATCCACAACAGGCTTAAAACAGCAATCTAGGTGGACACAGACGTATTTACATTTGTTTAATATGTGACTACAAGGCATCCTGAGCTTCCTCCTGAAGTGAGTCGAGCAATTAGATTCATAGATATTAACACATCTTGAGGTGCATTTACTCAAATGTTTTTTGTTTTTTTTTAATGTGGCTTTACCCCATCCGGGGACAGTCCTGATACTCTTTTTTTTAGACTACAACCAGTAAGCACTGGACTTTTATGTGCAATATTAAAAAACAGACACAGTCAGGTTTCTATAGGCTACAGTAGCAAGTGCACTGCTTTCAAAATAGGGGATATTTTATTATGGAATATAGCACCCCCCCTTTTTGTGAGCAGTGTATTTAATGTCACACTTAGGCAGCTTCATTGGGATGCCAAGTTCACCTTCTTTAGTCTAAAAAAGCTTGATCAGGAATGGTCTTTTGGTCAGGGTGGCAGCCCAGAAACAATTTTTTCAGAAGGGGAAAAGACTAAGATGTTCTAACTCTCACAAAGATTAGATGATGATGGTGACCGTATGTTATGTATGGTCATTATAAGATGATAAGATGGCTAACAAAACAAATCTAATGTTCGCCTAAGACTTTTGCATATATATAATATATATATATATATATATATATTGGGTCAACTGCCGTCTCTAAAGGGTGCCCCACAGTAAGTGTGTGTGTGCAATGCAATGGATTTGCCGCCCTGTCTAGGGCTTGTTCTTGCCAGTTAGTCCACACAACCTTGACCCGGATTAAGCAGTTCAGAAAATAAATTAACAAATGATTTTTACTTTTTTTTTTTCAATTTTTTGTCATTTACCTTCTTTTTTCTTTTTGTACCCTTCTCCTTTTCACTACAGTCTAGACAAGTCTCTGTGGATTCAACCCAATCTCTAGCTGTCCATGTCATTTCCACAAAAAAAACCCCTCCAAACTCTTGTTCACTGAGATTCTCCTTATCTAACTGTGATGAGGTGCTGTGTGTGAAGCATTCGCCTTGTGCTTGGAAACTTTAGAAAATTAGGTGCATCAAGAAGATTGGATCAGGCCTCCAAGGAATTGGGCACAATTTTTGAACGTTTTTGTCTCATTGCTGTAGAAATTGCCATCTACAATGCTACAGTATAAACTGTAATTTGAGATGAATGGCCACCACATGAGCCCAACGAGCAAATAAAATGTTGCAGAATGTCAGAATTCCTCTAGTAACTTTTCCTGTTGCACAGTTTTATTGGTTTTGGATTTGTTTTTCTTGTGCGTGTTGGGTTTGTCAAATGTGTTTAATGTACTGCCTAAAATGATTTTTGGTTAAAAATTATTATAATTCTTAAATTCATAAGTTTTTTTCTTTTCATTTAATTGTACAAATCGATTAACTGGATGAAGAAAAAGTTTGTCATTATAAATTATGGAGAGAAAAACGAATCATGTTAATTAGAGGTGCAAAACCTGCTTGAGATCTCTGTTATCTGTTTAGGAAAATTACATAATGTTGTGTTGAAACCCTCTCAAAGTCAAAAAATCCCAAAAGCCCTTGCTCTTGGCCTTTGTGCACAAACGCACGCGCACTCGCGCGCACACACACACGCCATGTCTCACTATCTTTTTGGGAACCATAGACATAATGATTCACGTGGCTTATTAATTCTATACATACACCTGCCCCTCTCCCTAACCTTAACCTTAGAAACCTAAAGTAAAGTTTGTGATTCTTCTTGTATTTTCAAAATAATGTTGCAATTCATGTAAAAAACACCTTTTCTTTTGGGGTCCAACAAAATGTCCCCATAACTCCAAAATTGTCAAATCGTTCTATCCTTTTGGCAACATTTGGTCTCCACAATTGAATACAAATATACTACACACACCCCACAAATACAAACATCTATGACTATCTTTGTGAGGACTTCCAATTGACATAATGATTACTTCTAATTATCTAATCAATTAACTCTACACTCACACATATCCCTAACCTTAACCTCAATAACCTAAAAGTTGCAGTTTTTGTAAAAAAATACAAGTAAATATAGTTTTTAGTTTATAGTTTTTTTTTCTCACAATGCCCAACATGTCCCCACAAAGTTAAAAAAAGGTCAAATCTTTCTATCCTTGTGGGGACGTTTTGTTCCCACAATGTAATATAAACATGACCACATATACACGCGCACACAGTGAGTCAGGGCCATGGAGCTGTCAATAGGGGTCAGGTGTTACTAGGTACGCTGCTATCAGTGTGAGTGAGTGTGTGTGTGTGTGTGTGTGTGTGTGTGTGCGTGCGCACAAAGTGGTTGCACTGGGTCAAAGGATAGACAGTGTGTGAGAGAAATTCCCAGAGGTCTCATTACTTCTGAGGTCTCAGAGTGCAGGCAGTGGTCAGGAGAAGGTCAGCGCGCGAAC
Source organism: Parotocinclus spilosoma (assembly GCA_033117975.1). Classification (NCBI taxonomy): domain Eukaryota; kingdom Metazoa; phylum Chordata; class Actinopteri; order Siluriformes; family Loricariidae; genus Parotocinclus; species Parotocinclus spilosoma. Next base: position 4,714 of record JAVSBV010031891.1, on the reverse strand, counting down.
ACACACACACACACACACACACACACACACACACACACACACACACACACACACACACACACACACGTGCGTATGCGCACACAGCACAAATGATTCACAAAATCCCAAATTGATATAATTCATACAGCAAACACCAGCAAGGCATAACAAAATAGAGTAAATACAGCTGTCATTATTATTTAAAACAAACCATAATCATTTTCTTCATAACATTTAATCATTGTGAGTATTTTAAATCATAGATAAATGTGGCCTCCTCTACAAGAGAATCAGGTTTTTCTTTTTATTGTCTGTGGTAGTAATAGATAGATTATTCAGCCGTTTGATTAATCAGACCAATTTATGCCATTTTGAGATAATTGGCTCAAGGGGCTGATATTCAAAAAGAGTATTTTCCTGCATTACAACTTGCACCTTATAAACTGTGGCTAAAAACAAAGACATGATGAGAGAACATTCAGTGAAGGAACAATCATTAAAACGAGAAGATAAAAACAACTTGCTCTTAGCTGGGACTGGGATTAAAAACAAAAAGATGATGTTGCTATTTGTTAACATTGTTTATTTTTGGGGATTATTTACATACTTCCTTTGCTTTTATCTGGTGATAAAAGTTGTTAAGTACAATAAAGTTAAGCATTGGTAGTTAAGTATTTATTTATTTTTTATTTATTAAAAACAATGGAAGTGCAGAAATAAAATTAATAAAATTAAATTAATGAAAATAAACATCAATTTAAGTTTAGCAATTGTGTCTCATTTAATATTAGTAGTTTTACCCTGCTCTCGTAACATCAGCATATTAAAGATAAAGATTGTAAAGATTAATTTTTTTGTAAAAAAAAGATTTTTTGTAAAGTAATTATAAAGAACCTTGTTTTATACCGTAATTAACCACACAGCCTTGTGATTTTCAGTAGGCTTCACAATAATAATGCAAACATGCTGGATTTCCATAAATTATACATGTTGTGTCCATTCAGCTCTCTGTAGGTGTAGCTTGTGTATGTGATGTTACTTGCTAACCATTAACTACATGCTCTAAACGGTACCTGTAATATGTAAATGGGAGCAGTAAATGTGAGACAACCATAAATGTGGATGGCATAGGAAAGCCATTTGCAGTGCCTTTAAACTGGTAAACTCCCAAAATAGACCTGGGAGTGAGTGCCAGATACAGGAGACTCGCATTCCTCTGCAACCCAATTAAAGCTATGCAAGGAAGCTGGAAAATTGACTCCATCGTTTCTCCCAGGTGCTGAAACAGCACACCAACCCTTTTCCTCTGTATAAATCTATACGGCAACAGATGATGTAATATAGTATGACAACCCACAGATCGAATAGGGAATTAATGTTGATTGTCTTATTGTCTACTCAATGGTAGGGCATCAAGCTTGCAGACTGCTCACCTCAGCTACTAACAGTGGTCTAAGGTGGGGCAAATCATGACAGGCTCAGCCTATGGTTCACTGAAGTGCAAGGGCAACAAAGACCTGTCTGGTCCCAGGTTGAACTGACAGAAATGCTACTGTGGCACAAAACCCTGCTGACTATGAGACGGCAGACTGGTCACTGTTCTCACCATGCTAAGCCCCAAAAAGCAAGTGTCAAAACTCGAGCTATAAATAGAGAAGGCTATTTAGAATCTGAACAAGTCACTAAGTAAAGGATAGAGAACTAGCAAAACAGAGCAAAGAACTCAAATCAGTTAGAAAGTACATTTACATTTACGGCATTTAGCAGACACCCTTATCCAGAGCGACTTACAACTTCTACAATCTTACAATTGAAAGCAATCATGGGTTAAGGGCCTTGCTCAAGGGTCCAACTGTGGCAACTTGGCAGAGGTGGGATTTGAACCCTTTAACGGGAAGACTTAGTGGGAGGCCATGTTGCATGAAGCGTCATCATCTGACTGTTATCATATAGAAGAATTGCATCCATGAAGAGAAAATATAAAGCCCACAATACAAGACTCACCCATCCACGTTACATTACTGCTTAAGACCAAGCAGTTCTAAGGACTAATTTGGGAGGAACTCTCCCTTGCGGAGCTTCCCTGAGAACTGCATTTGTTCCAGGGCCTTTTTTAATTGCATTCGCACCACCAGTTAATCTGTGTGACACTAAAGTGAGGTAAGCAGAAAAAAATTTCACTTAGGTGAATCAAAATCGTGTGGGACCTCCTCCATCACATATAAGCGCAGCAAAAGCCTGGACATCACTGTAGGTCCATTTGTCAGTGTTTTCCATTTAGATCTGTGATTAATGCGGATACCAGTGTTCAAGTACATGTTAACATGGCATTTGGTGTGTCTGGACCAATCACTATACACGTTTGCCACTACATCTGGACAAATCACTGCACACTTACATCAATCAGGGCTCCTATGAGTGAGAAAAGGTTCTGCCTTGAAGTAGGAGTTAAAAAAGACCCTATACATGGAATTCTAAGAACTACAATCGACCCTAGTGCAAACGTGACAAAGGGGTCGCAGTTTCCCTGGTGCAAAAGTTTAGTTATTTCTCGTGTTGTAGTCAAGTCAAGTCAAGACCAAGACCAAAACCAAGAGATCGAAAGTGGCCAAGACCGAGACCATATTAAAAAAAAAAATTACATAACATAATATGTTTTATATTCTCTGTCAAATTCCTTATACATTATATACTATTAGAATTCATAAATAATATTTCATCATAGATTTTGTTTAATTCAGCCTTAAATAATATATATTAAAAAAATACAATTTTTCAAAAAATTGGTCAAACTAAGGCAATGTAACTTTCAGAAGCACATGATTGTATTGATTTGGTTTCCCTTCTTCAGTTAAAATTAAACAGAAACATCACATGAATGTAGCTAAATATAGCCAACAACATCCATTCTATCTATTTATATTATTAAATGTAAAACCATACTACTACTAATAATAACTAATTTTAATAATAATTACAGATTTTGAGGAGAAAAGCGAGAGGGCGAAAATGCACACGAAGTCTTAATATCAGACGAGTCAAAGTAAAACGTGTTTTGATTGATCATTGATTGGAAACTGAATGAGTAAACAGTAACTTGTTTATCCATGTTAGCCAATCTGAGTGCAGATTGTATATAGATATGTAGAGAAAGGACTGATTTATTATTCATAAATGGATCGTTGAAACTGAATGGATTTTGAAAAAACATTCAAACCATATTCCACCTTACCCCAAGATAGCGAGTCATGTGTTTAATACTGAGATAAGACCAAAACCGGACTTGAGTACCAAAACTTAGCAGTACTTTTGTGAGCAGTATATTTCCACATTTTGAATGGAAACACGGTTGAGAACGCCAATAGGCTGAGCAACACGGTGAATATCCTTACTGGGGTTTTTACCAGCAGTTCTCTTGAAATAGCAGCATGTATGCTGGTAGCATTAACAAATTCAAGGACATATTACGTCCATTTATGAAAGACTTGCAGAAATTGAATTTATATAATCATATGGAGAAGAAATATGCTTATAAATATACTATAGATATTAATCATACTGTCAAACCTTTCGAAAGCCTCTTGCTCTCTTCCTTTCCCTGTCTTTCTCTGGCCACGCATTTGCTCTTCTTTGTTTGCAAAGGATTTATTTCAGCAGTCCAATAGGCATGAGCTGCTGTGGTGTTATTGTAATCGTTGCAAAACCCATTGGTGACCATGAGTGCTTTTTAATGGACTCCTAAGTGGCCAAACCAACAGCCGCAATGAATCATGGTGGTTATACACTCATGCAGTAAATGTCAGCTCACTCTCTGTATCCACATTACAGTCAAAAGGGTTAAAGACTATACATACAGAGGGAGGGCTTTGTATTCCATTAAATATACATATATGCACGGATGAGCCAATACATGGTGACCACTCACACATCGAATAACAAATATAATTTAACTACTAATGTGCATATCTGGGATCTACTGTATTTAATGGTATGAAAATTACTGGCTCTTGTATGAGATGTGATGGATGTATAGAAATGGATGGGCATAAAGACCTGAGTGATTTTAATGAGGACCATTATAAGTCAGGTCTATGAATCTCTGAAAAGTCAAGGCTTAGGGGGTGCTCCCAGTCAGCAGTGGTGGGTACCTAATGAGACAAAGCATGAACAGGCAACTTGGTGGTTACTGAAAAAATTGAGATTCAGTTTGAGAGTCAGTTAAAGCGGATTTGGCATCGAATAAAGTTTTTTAGCTCCTGCTTGGCATGCCACACTAAATGAGACCACAGACCAGGCCAAGGACCCACTAGAAGGATTCCGTCTCACAATTTGGGTGGAGTAGGAAGCCAGTACTTAAAAGCCCTCACCAAAATAATCTGAGATATAAATGAATATTAAAGTGCTAAAAACGTACATGAGGCTGCATAAAAATGATAGGAAAATATCTAGTATTAAGGTGTTGCAGGTTGCAATTAAGGCAGCTAATAAATTGTAATGTCAATTTAATTATGATATATATTCCTATAGTGAAGGAGAATCTAAATGCTACTATATACGATTAAGGACACTCAAAGGAAAAAGCGTTGTCCTGCTCATCTTAACCATTCATTAATGTAATTATCCTTATACAGTCAATTCCAGTTAATAGGACCACCGGTTAATTGGACCAGCCGCTTATTCGGACCAAATCCTAAAGTACCGAAACAAATCCTATTATATACGTGTAATGTTATTC
>JAVSBV010031880.1:0-11614 GCA_033117975.1 Parotocinclus spilosoma | reverse complement strand
AGGGATTTTCCTTGCCACTGCCGCCCCAGGTTTCCTCAGTGGATCCAGAGATCTATAAAGCTGGTTTAAGAAAAAAAACTCTAAAACTTCTGCTCTCCAAACGAGGCTTACTCCAGAGCAGATATTCTTCTGGACGTTAACATAATAAATCAGTCGTGTGTTTGTACCTCGTCGGCGATGCAGACCCCACCTCGATCCCTCACTAGCTTGTAGGCTTCTTTAAGGAATTTTTTGGGGTATTGCACAGTTCCCCCGAGTCCCTGCACAGAGAGGAGGATCTGATTTAACCGGAACCACGATTAACACGCAGTTATGGTCAATAGTGGGAATAAAGAGGAGCTTTCTGTATAACGGTACAACAAAATACATCTCAAGAAAATGGATACAGGATAAATTATGTATAATAAGGGTTTGTGTAAATATTACAAGAAAAATAACAAAATAAAAGCACACAGAGAGATGTTTCTGGTGTTTATGTCTCATATTCTTAAATAAAATAAAATGTATTTCTGAGTCGCACACTTAAGCGAGCGATTTAAATCATCTTAAAGCTGCTTCATTTTAATTTCTAATTTTATTCAATTTTTGCTGTTAAGTAGATACAGTTTTACTTCATTTTTATTTGGTTTTCTATTTGACCATTGATTTATTTATATCATTTTTACTTTTTAGTTTTACGGTTTCAAATACAGAATTTAAATCAAATTTGCACAGGAAGACTTCGTTTATTATAAATATTAACCATAAAATCTTTATGAATTCAAAATAAATAAATACAATTCTCTTATATAGTTATATCTTTAAGATGCAAAATGTTTACAACGAACTATACTTAAAGGATTGCTTAAAATAAATAGATACAATTAACATTTATACACAATATTTGCATATATTCATAAAGATTTATAGTCATATTAATAAACATATACGTAAATACTTTAATGAAATATTTATTCATTTTAACTAAATTAGTGTGAAAGCTTGTGTAGGACTTTTAGTTTAAAATAAAAAAATACATTTAAATTAAATAGAATTTTATACTGTTAAAATCGTCCCATATTTATTTAAATTATGTTTATTTTTTGCGTGATCAAGTTATTTAATTTATGTACAATTGTAAAATTTTTACACTTCTAAAATTAAAAATAAAAATGGTATTTTATTGATATATAGTCAGATAATTGCAGGTTCAAAATGGTCTAAATTTTAAACTTTATTTTAAAGAACTCAAAATATTGACATTTGTGACATTTTCATATACACATAAATAATATTAAATATTGTTAAACATATTAACGGTTATATACATTAATAACTGTTAAGTGGCATATTTAATAATTAAAGCTTTTGGTGAATTAAAATGTGTTAAAAAGGGATTTAAGGATCACTGTATAGAGAAATAGTATAAATTTAAACGAATTAAATTAAATAGTTAAAATTAAATAGTAATTAATGCACAGACTAAAGTGAGCATGAATATTTTTTTAATTCAATTCTGATTAGGATTTTACCAGAATCGGTTCTCCGAAGAAGGCGGCGATACGGCTCGGTACCGTCGTGTCAAAAACTTCCTTCAGCTGATCGATGTATTTATCGTTAGCCTGGCAGTGATCTAACAAACAAACAACACATCTCAAGGAGTGTTTACATTTAAAGCAGAGCAAAGCGGCGATAAAACCGTAAAACGGCACCAATTCGCCAGGTTGGATGGCTGGCAGTGCAACAGCGCCCCCTAAAAAGAGTTTAGAACGATTCCTTTTGACCTGCGTTGTAATAAAAAAGTGAAAAAGGAGGGAGGTCAGGCTGTAACCGCTGGACTCAAACTCCCAGAATGCAACGCAGAATTGTGCTGTTAAGTGAGTGGATAATGTCTCGGAAAAGCATTATGGGTATTGTAGTCAGCTGCTTACTGATGAGAATAGAACTGACGATGAATCAAATGACAAATGAGTGTGTGTGTGTGTGTGTGTGTGTGTACCTGGCGAGCAGCTGCAGGTCCTGATGGTCTGTACAGGTGAGTCTCTGCAGTGCTGCCCTCCCCAGGGCCCCCTGAACACGTCAGGACACATGGTCTAATGGCAGAAAACACACAAATCTAACGCGCTGTGAGAAATAAAGTTGTTTTTTTTAAAGACGTTAATCCGGTACGTACGTTATAACAGCCCATGCTGGAGGCGACGGGGTATTTGTACACCGCGTTGGAGGTCAGACCCATGGTGACTGGACTTCCACCGTGATAGGAGCCTCTAAAGGACACAAAGGAAAAAACAGAGATAACCTCTCTCTCTCTCGCTCAGTGAGAAACTGTCTTTTATGTGACAGTGCAACAGGGCACAAAGAAAGATGGGCAGGGATTACCCTGTAGACGCGTCTCCCGCTACGGACCATAATATCATTAAAGCATTGCGGAAAAGGCATTAGGAATTTCAGTCCTAAAGAGTAAAGCGAAGAGGGGTGATCTCTCTGCGCTCCCTCAGAAGCGTCATTGATCACTCTCTGATAGGAGCACATGGGTAAGGGATTTTTATCCAACCTTGATCAAGCTCTGCAAATACACAGTCACGGTCGCAAACGCCGCTTAAAACTTTACTGTACAAAAAAAAAAAGAACAAGGCTCGCGTTATAGCCCCGCCCACTTCACTCCAGATCTTTTTTGGACCACCTGATTAAAGAGTCCATTAAACCGACCTGAGGGTGATGGCGTCAAAGTTTCCGGTGTGTAACCTGGCCATGAGCAGAGCCAGATCGTTGGCCTCTGAGCCGCTGTTGGTCAGGTAGACAACCTACAAACACACACACAGCTCCGGTAACACCAATAATACAGAGGCTAGTGTGTGTGTGTGTGTGTGTGTGTGTGTACTTTCAGAGGTTCAGGAAGATGAGAGACGAGCTTCTCGGCGTATTCCTGAAGGGGAGGATGGATGTAGACGGACGACGTGTGCCAGAGACGCTGCAGCTGCTCCTGCGCAGGTCTCGTCACTTTTCTAAAACACAGACGTCCCACGTTCAAGTTTTTGCCACCTCTGGGCAAGATTTTAAAGGGACGCACTTCTCGCTGGACCTCAAACAGACAGGCCCAGGACCGGAACTCACGGGTGGCAGTGCCCCAGGCTGACCGTGGCGACCCCGGCGAACATGTCGAGGTACCGGCGCCCGTCCACGTCCCACAGCCACTGCATGAAGCCCTGATGGAGGAAGAGCGGCTCCCTGTAGCAGGTCACCTTCATGGTCATGGCGTTACAGTTCGTCTTCCTGATCTCCAGCATCCGCTCCTTAGTCATCCCCTGCACCAACAAGCAAAAACGAACACACACACACACACACACACACACACACGTTAGAACAAATTAATGCCACCACTTTACCCGCACTGCTAGGTGGTTACTCGGTTCTGACCATATAGATTTTTAAAAATGACATTTAAACCGGACAAACGGCGCCCGTCATGCCAACTGTTAAGCGTGGTGGTGGATCCATTACCTGGTAGGGTTCGGGTTTAAACTGGCACGGGGGCATCTGTGCCGTCAGCTCCTCCGGCGCTACCTTCTGACCCAATCCACCTGCGCCCACAAACAGCCTCGTGTTTAATGATTCCTTCCTTTCCAAATTGTACAAACATCTTAGCTCCGTGATCAGCTGAAGCTCCTGTACATGGGCACAGAAGCGGGCACCGGGCACATCTGGACTACTTTTTGAAAACAGCTGTTTACTAGCCGATAAGGAAGAACGCAGGTCGAGCCTGTGCCCGACGTTACACGTTACCACGACAGCGCAAATTAGCGCCAAACCGGCACAAACAAAACTCACCAGTGGACTGGTGGAGCTCCACCGTGCGCCCCGCTCTCCCGGGCACCCGGGCACCCCTGAGCCGGGACAAGATTTTAAACATTATTGCAGCTTCAGGTCAGAAAGAACCGAGTGGAAATGTGAGGAACGCAGATTCCTCCTGGCTGAAGGGGCGGAGGAGAATCCACCAATGGGAACGTGTTCCAAAGGTCAGGCCTGTTCTAAGAATGGGCACAAGGAGGGGGGCATGAGGGGGGGGGGCAATAAAAAGTTTGGGCGTTGAAAGAGCCTGGGCATAACCTGGTACAACAGCTTGAGAGCAAACCCTGGGCAGGGTGCCAGTACAAAGCTGGGTACACACACACACACACACATATACACACACACTTGGACTAGGGCACTTTAGTAACCAACGTGTCTGTGGAGCGTTGGAGCAAACCTACACCAGGAGAACACACACCGGGTCTCTGCGAAAGTGCCAACCACAGTGCCAACCACAGTGCCAACGTGCCACGCCTTCAACAACAGACTAATATTCAAACTGCTGCTAATTATGCGCTTAGAAAGCTCGTCAGTCTCAGGAAGTTTGACCTCGTTAAGGATCCTGATGGTTCCAGAGGTCCAAATGCCAGTCGAGGTCTGGACCCACACAGACACAGAGAACATACCAAACTCCGCAGGCTCGGTGCACCACCAGCGCTTAACCAAACGGGTTTTCTAAGAAGGTGTGAAAAGGTGTGGAACGAAGACGGAAGAAAGACCTCCTGGTCGGTGTTCCAATTCATCCCGAACGTGTTCGATGTGCAGTAGATCAGCCAAGGTCATCTTTGAGCTTCTGGGCTCGCTTGGTCCTGGAACTGAGAAGGACCTTCTCCAAATTTACCAAAGGGGAACCCGAGAACCTGATCCTGAAACTTCATTCTGATTATTTTATCCCGGCCGAGCCGTTGTTGCTCCAAGATATTTCCACATTCTCCACAGTTAGAAAGGTGTCCACATACTTTTGGCTCTGCCATGTACACCATGTTATGTGTATGCTGTAACTTCTTACAAAAAAGCACTTCAGGAAACAGGTTCAGTTATAACTTTTTTTTTTTATAAATACTTTAATAATTCCAGCTTGGGATAAATCAGAAAACAAAATCAAAAATAAAATTCTTGTTAGTAACAATTTAAACTTGTAATACAATTGCAAAATTTCGACGATGGTTATTTTTGAGCATGTTTAAAATTGTTTTGAATAGCAAGAATTCAATTTGCACCTGTCAAAAAAATTATGTTTTTAGCCGTAAAAATACTATTTGATCCTCGAAGAAGTGCGTTTTAACGGCGAGAGATGCATTTTTAAGAATAAGAAATGCCTTTTTTTATTACTAATAGCTCATTCTGCACTCGTAAATACATTTTTAATTGCAAAAATTGCATCCTTGACTGTAGGAATTCATTTTGCAAAGTTAGAATTCAATTTTAACTCTTAAAACTATAGCTTAAAGCCAATATGTGCTCATTTTTAACTATTAAGAACTGTGGTTTTAAGTTTAAAATAAAAACGTTACGGGTAAAAATTCAGGCCACACTGAAACGAATTGGGGGGGGGGCATTGAATTATCACTAAAATTAACATTTTTACAAGTGAAAATACTTTTTTTAAAGTAAGAATTACGACATGTATATTATGACGTGTTTAAAAACGATTTTCTTTCTCGATTTGAAGTCACAGCGGCTTTGGCCAAGAGTGGAAAAAGATCTGTGGTTCAAAGATCTTAGCTAAAATAAAATGTACTAAATAAAGGTCTAACATATAAACCGTTATAACTGTTAGCTATAGGATTTACAGTTTAATTTGAGTATAAATTCAATCAAACCTGTGTATCAGACTCTAAAACCACTCTGAAATTATTCAACAGTGAACATACCAAATATCCATGTACATTACAAATTATAACCTGCTTCTTCCTTTAAGTGCTGGATGTTCACAAGTTCTGAGTCCGTACCTAAAGTTGTGCTGTTTTTAGTCTTTAAAAGGCACTCGTGTTCCAGTTTCTCCATTTTCCCAGAAACAGTTTGGGTCAAAAATCTTAAAAGGCAAAAAAAAAAAAAAAATCCGGAAAGTTCAATAGAAATGAATCGTAAATTAGTCTGCGTTCGGACGTTCGACTTTTTCCAGACCAAAACGGCTTTTTCACCGTCTGTGAAACCTGCTGGTGGTAGTATCTCGCTTTGGGCCTGTTTTGCTGCATCTGGACCAGGGACCGGATTCACAAAAAACGTCTTTCTGTCTTGAGACAGAAAATCTCTTTAAAGACGCGTTTTTTGCGAACTTCTTGCGAATTTTCTTAACTTATCTTAAGCTGTAAGGGTCTTAAAATTTACTGTTTTTTTCATCATCGCCTCTATTTCTTATATTTCTTGTCTGCTAAAATCTTTGGTTGTTTTTTGTCTGAGCGGATTGAAATAAATAGCGTAAATAACTTTAAAGATTCCGTAAGAATAAAGTAAGAAAGCAACAAAGATTTATTTCGATTATATTTAAGAAATGCATTCCAGAATATTTTTTATAAACTTCTTACAGGTTTGTCTTCACGAACTTTTTCTTAGGAAAGCGTCTGGGAATCCGGACCCTGGACGTTCCGTCTGGAACGTTCTCCTTCTAACAGGAACTGCTTAATAAGAACTTTCTGTGAAACATGCCGGTGGTGGTATCAAGGTCTGGGCCTGTTTTGCTGCATCTGGGCCAGGACGGCTCACCATCATCCTGAGTAAATAAATGATTAAGTGTAATGTGTTCATGTCCTGTGGCCAGGGGGCGCCAGACTCCTGCTCGTTACTGGCTCGTACCGTGGATCGCCTCAACAGGAGCTCAATACGGCCGAGTCCACGTATCCGTTCCCGGCCAGTCTCAAATCCATGAACAGGACAGAGGGGTCGGGTTTGCAGATCTGCTGAGATGGACACACGTCTTGGGGCTCGCCCCGGCACGGGCAGTAATCGCCGGGATAGGCCGGAACGTCGTTCAGATCCCCGCTCAGGAGCAAACGATTATCCGCCGTCACCTCTTGGACTTTGCTGTAGTTCTGCCCGGCTAAAAAGTCTGACCCAGGACCTCGTGCTTCGGGTTCAGTGAGGGGTCTGAGGAGCAGGAGGTTCTCCTGATCCACCGTCTGGACCTCCACGTACTGGCTCTGGCTCTCAGAAACCGGCCGTTTGCCGAGATCGAGACGCCGCTGGTCAAAGCAGTGATGCTGGTTCAGCTCGGGTGACGAGAAAAGGTCGGGATCGACGTCCCGAGCGGCGTCGGCCCCCGTGGACGGCCAGCAGGTCTCCTGCGCTCCACCCTCCTCATCTCCAGCGCATTTCTCCATCAGTAACGTTCTGCTGTCGCAGCTTCCTCGGCCAGAATCGCAGTCCGATTTCGACGCTTGCTCTTTGGCGTCTGATGTCAGGTCTCGCTCGTCTCGGTCACAGCACACCTCCAGATACTCCACCAGAAGCTCCTCGTAGCTGGTCGGGGGGAAACTCTGGATGACCAGAGCGTTAAAGGCGTCATCAGATTTCCCGCTCTGAGCCAAAAGAACGGGGGAGGAACAGAGAAGTCAGGACACGGTAGCAACCACAACTTATAATCCTGTCTCTGTGCGTGTGTGTGTGTGTGTGTGTGTGTGTGTGTGTGTGTGTGTGTGTGTGTGTGTGTATTGTGTTACCTTGAGCAGCTGTTGGTCAAAGCCTTTGATTTTTGGTCCGGGAACAGGAGGTAACAAACAGTGTTTCATACTAATAATAAAAGAAATAAAAATCAAAAAGAAATGTTATTAGTACTGTAATGATAATATTTATTAGTAGTAGTAGTATTACTGGAATTATTAATAGTAGTAATAATATTGAATCGTTTTGTTCCTATTGTTATTATTATTATTATAATAGATAATATTACTGTTGTTAACCTAATACAATTATTTACCAAATTAATTATTATTATTATCGTTAAAATTATCATCTTTGTATGTATTTTTTTCTTATATTGGTCCTATTACTCTTATTATTAATGTTATTATTTATTTTTTACAATTATAACAATTCTTCTTATTGTTATAATATTTATTATTAGCAGTAATAGTTTTGTGGACTTTATAATTATTATTATTAGTAGTAATTTTTTTTAAATGTTTGCATTTAATGTTGTTATTACTTTTAGATGTATTGATTTTATTTTCATTATTATTGCTTTTTGTAGTAGTATTTATTATTATGTTTTCGTATTGTTGTTGTATTTAATATTGTCAGTATCATTATATTATTACTATTATTATTATTATTATTATTATTATTATTATTAATATTATTACTATTACTATCATTATTATATTATTATTATTACTATTATTATTACTATCATTATTATTATTATTACTATTATTATTATTATTATATTATTATTATTACTATTATTATTATTATTATTACTATCATTATATTTTTATTATTATTATTATTATTATTATTATTATTTTTAATATTATTATTGCTATCATTATTATTACTATCATTATTATTATTATTATTATTATTATTATTATTATTATTATTATTATTATTACTATTATTATTATTACTACTACTATTATTACTATTATTATTATTATTATTATTATTATTATTACTACTATTATTATTATTATCTCAGACTGACCTGTTGCTCTTTAAGCTCATGATCCAGGTGAGGATGATGAAGATGAAGACTGTAAAAACGATCCCTATAATCCACACGTTCCTCTCCTTGGGCATGTCTAAAAAAAATAACAATAAATAAATATAATTATTCTAAAGTACCAGTGTCATAAATCAATCAATTATTAATAATTACACAAACTAAATGTTGTTTCAATGATATTTTATGTACTAATAAATATAATTTTCATTTTTATAACATAATTCCTTGATGGTCCGTTTTATTGTTATATATTTATACTAAAACTAATTTTAAATTACTTTGCAAATAATTATTTTGCTTAAAATAAAAAAAAAAAATACAGATTTTTAGATAATATAACATTTTTCATCCTAACAGTCGTCATTATCGTTATTACCGATTCACGTCCCTTTTTTCTCTCATTTATTTGAATGATTTAAACGCCTCTTATATTTAAACTTTATTAAAACATATCAATAAATTGATAAGATCTCTAAGAGTTAGTAATTATTTTATTATCTTCTTCCACTTTACTTTTATTTTTACCAAACGCGATTTATCATAAATGAGTTATAATCCTTATTAGTATTCCATAATATCCTAGAATATTTATATTTGTTATTGTATCGCGCTCATGTTTTATTTGTATTTATTTGATTGATTTTTATCCCGATTTACTGACACCAATAGGATCATTTGAATTATTATTTAATAATTAATTATTATTATAATATGAATTAGTACTATTTTCTTGTTTCACACGGAGCAGTTATATTATGATTATTCTGATTATTATTGTAGTTTGGGTTAAGTAAATCCTGATAAAGACGCCTTGATCTTATCGCTCCGTCTGAAGCAGCCTGTTTGGCAAAAGTTTGTGCACCTGGATCAGAACAAACAGCCTGAAATGTTTTTATTCATTTGAGCGGATTTCGAACCCCGGCACTCGATTACGGAACGTCTAAATCTAGCAGAGTGTTGAGTTCCTGCTGATTTCTGTAACCTTAGGGTGGCCTGTATTCCAGAGGAAAGAACATCACCGTGTATTTGTGGTATTTTCTACAAGTTAAACGAGCTTTTCTCTTACACTCGGGTATTTGGACGTAGACGGGACTCGTCCATTCGCTCCAGAAGCCGTGATCCGGTTTACAGCGAACCTGGACCAGGTATTCCTGACCAGAGTACAGACTGAACACGTTGTAGTACTTCTGCATCCCGGCGTCATACTCCTACACACACACACACACACACACACACACACACACACACGGATATACTTTTGGTTTAAGTACTATAGAATCAACACACACATCATTATCATCATCATCATCTTCTTCATCATCAGGTGAGGAACAAACTCAACTAGGAATTATAGATTAGTTACAGGAAGATAGAATAAAAATAAAATAAAAATAAAGAAAGCCACGAATGCTAAAGAAGGAAGAAAAAAAAAGAAAGAAAGACACAAAGAAAGAAAAAAAGAAATACGGGTATAAGTACTAAAGAAAGAAAGACAGAAAAAAAAGAAAGAAAGATAAATGAAGGACAAAAAAGTGCGAAAGAAAATTTTTTTAAAAAAAGGAAAAAAGAAATAAGGAAAGAGAGAACGAATTAAAGAAATAAATAAAGAAAAGAAAAAAAGAAGGCCATGAGTGCGAAAGAATTAAAGAATGAAAAAAAGGAAAGAAAGAAGATGAAGGAAAGTAAAAAAAATAAAGAAAAAAAGGAAAGAAAGAAAAAAAAATGAAGGAAAGATAATAAATGAATTGAAAAAAGAAATCAAAAAGGAAAAATGAAAGAAAAAAGGAAAAAAGAAAGAAAGAAAGAAGATAAAGGAAAGTTTTAAAAAAAATAATTAAAAAGAAAGAAAAAGAAAGAAACAAAAAAATGAAGGAAAGTTAAAGAACGAATTAAAAAAAGAAAGAAAGAAGGAAAAAAGAAAGAAAGAAAATGAAGTAAAGTTAAAAAATAAATAAAAAAAAAGAAAGAAAGAAAGGAAAAAGGATGGAAAGAAAGAAAATGAAGGAAAGTTAAAAAATGAATTAAAAAAAGAAAGAAAAAAGAAAGGAAAAGAAAGAAAGAAAAAAAAAAGAAAAAAATGAAGGAAAGATAAAGAATGAATTAAAAAAAAGAATGAAAAAAAAGAAGAAAAAAAAAGAAAGAAGGAAGATGATTGGGTAGAGCTTGACTTTGTTACAGAATCTCATTCTTGTAAAAAAAAAAAAAAAAAAAAAAAGGCTGATGGAAAACAATCGCGGTTGATGGAATGTAAATCAGCAGGTTAATGTGATGAAGCTCCTCTTAAAAAAAAAACATGGCTGTGAGCCAAAAATAATTAGAATGTGGGCGTCGACCTTCAGAGGGACGGTCAATAATTAAAACGGGGACAAAGTTAAACGAGTTAAACTTTAGTTCAGAGTAACTGATTAGACGATAATGAACCAATAATGAACTCATCTCTTTTTTATGGTTTATGTAGTTTGGAAGTTCCAGTTCCTCACTCTCTTTTTACATGCAGCGCCTCGATTGAACAAAGGGGGCACTGTTGAAGCGATCGCCCTCCCTGCCTGTTACTTATACACATCGTTCCTAATTTTGTTTCTCATTTAACGTCGTCTATTATAATTAATCCATCAGAAGCTCCGCCCCCCCCCCCCCCACACACACACACACACACTTACACACCTCCCAATCCTCATCTTTGTCCTGTTTGACTCGGAGCTGATAGACGAGTGTGATCCAGCCTGAGCGAGTGTCTGCGGAACGAGGCTTCTCCCAAAACACCCGGGCGTACGGAGGATAAACATCGTCCATTATCACCGTCTCCACGTTCTCAGGGGTGTTAGGCTGAACTGGAGACGGAGAAACAGACAGGTTATTTCATCAGAGTAACAATACTGGAATATATAGAGAGAGAGAGAGAGAGAGAGCACGAGAGAGAGAGACAGAGAGACAAAGAGACAATACAAGTAACAATACTAACATAAAGAGAGAGAGAGACAGAGAGACAGGGAGAGAGAGAAAGAGAGAGAGAGACAGAGAGAGACAGAGAGAGAGAGAGACAGAGATAGACAGAGAGAGAGAGACACAGAGAGAGAGAGAGACAGAGAGACAGAGAGAGAGAGAGAGAGAGAGAGAGAG
>JAVSBV010031870.1:0-11615 GCA_033117975.1 Parotocinclus spilosoma | reverse complement strand
AAGTTAGGGTGACCATATTTTGGTTTGCAAAAAGTAGGACACCTGATATGAGAGTAAAATCACGACAACGGTTATGAGTTTTGATGCAACTGCATTGCATTTTTACTTTAATTTGATGTATTAAGTATTTACAAGACTAAATTGTTACAAGACCTGCATGTATTGGCATAGAGTGTGACCAATGACTGCCTACCCCGGTTTCCACTACTGCGCATGTGCCTCAAGGACAGCAAGGCAGACGCAGCAGTGGAAACTGCCGTAGTTTGGAGAGAAAAACAAAGTTTAACCTCCCACCCAAAAAAAACGACCCATCGACTATTCAATTAATCGTCGACTAATCGTGGCAGCCCTAGTGTCCAACACACACAAACACACGTGTGTGTATAGAGCCTTTCGACCACAGTTGGACCCCTGAGCAAGACCCTTAACCCACAATTGCTTGGATTGTAAGACTATCAGTTGTAGGTCACTATGGATAAGGGCATCTGCTAAATGCTGTAAAGGTAAAGGTAGAGCCTGGTTTGATTGCTAGTCAAATATCCCTTATGTTTTTGTTCTCTCTCTCTCTCTCTCTCTCTCTCTCTCTCTCTCAAAATAAGGGATATTTGACTAGCAATCAAACCAGTCTAATCTGCAAACTAAGCACATTAACCTGATTTATCTACTGATATGAAAACTGATGAATTTTATGATTAAAGCACAGGAAGAAAACACTTTGGGGGGAGAAGACTTTTTTACACTTTTTAGGTGACGTGTGTAAAACTGCGATTTTACCAGATACCAGTGATTTCTTTGTGGGCTTCATAACTCGGTTTCATATAATATGAACTGGTTCATCTGAATAATACCGTACCCGATCTGAGTAGCAGATGGACCTGCACTATAACACTGTAAATTAAACCTGATCAAAATATTTAAAGGAATAATGTGGCTTCCAATAACAAAGCAACACAATACGCTTTTGTCGCTTACGCCCTTCTACATTTAACTTAATGTAAAAGGACTATGCGCTATGAAACATTAACAAACAGAACACATATTTCTTACTATATTTTAAACTCGATAAGACTGAATGAACGCGTAATTTTCCACCCGTTTTCTGCTACAGCCCACCCTCCGCGCACAGGTTGGCTGGTGAACCTGCTTATTTCGCAAGTAAGAAAAACTGACCAATCCCAGCAAAGCCACTGACTCTCTTAGCCAATCCAGAAGCGGGGGGCTGAAAACGGTTAGGAAGGGAGAGGTAAAGACTAAAGCTAAAAACGCTAACGCACATTTTAACCGTCACCGGTTCATTGTTTCTGTAGGATAAACTATTCAACTCAGCAGAATGAATATCGATATGTAAATCACATCCTAAATTGAATGCACACTTAAAAACATAAACGAGAACAAAGCGGACTCGTTAAGTAAGAAAGAAAGGATTTACAAACCTGTTCAACTTCGTCCGCCATTTTTTTCAAGCTGCGGTACCCAGAGTGCAACGCACGAGTAATACGCGCGTTCACAAATCACGAGATGCGCGCGCGCGCGCGTAATAAGCCATTTATGAATTTTATCTGAATATATAATTGTGAGCACAAAATAATTTTACAATAAAAGTTTAATTTGCATACCAAATAAGTTCAAAGTAATACATTTTATATTAGATTTTTTTAAATATTTTTTTCAATTTCCCCTAGGGGATGAATAAAGTTTTCTGAATCGGAATAGTTCACTGTGTGTAATGCTTACAATCTATAATAATAACAACAACAACAATAATAATAATACAAATAACAAGAATGGATTCATGTGAATATCAGATAATTTAAATATTAATCGTGTATTGTGTGTAATGCCATAACAACAAGCATAATGAATAAGCAGAATAACCTAATATGAATAACAAATCATTATCCTTGTTATGATTATTATTATTATTATTATTATTATTATTATTATTAATACTAGTTATAGTAATAAACAAGAATCAAAATATTTTACATCTAATTTATTACTAATAATAATCATAATAATGCTAAAGATCTGAAGTGTCATGAATAAAAAATATTTTAATTACAATAATAAAGAATAATTTTATCTGAATGTTTAAAGTTTTTACTGCCAAACACATTGTTATAATAATTCACTATTTGCAATGCTAAAAGAACCTTTAATAAGGACAACAACGACAATAATAACAACAACAATAATAATACACTGAAATGTAAAAATGTAAATACTACTAATAAAATATTTTTTTGTTTATATAATTTACTAAATCTAGATAAATGTGATATAAATTATTTTCTCTAAGACACGTTTTGCTCAATGAAGCTGTCATATTGTAAAACATCTACAACTTAACATCATTAAGACATTTATTTATAATAAATAAATCTTTAACAAGAAATTGTTTAGGTTTATAAAGCATAACCTCATAACCATTCAAAACCTTTACTTTAATTTAAATTTCAAACTAAAGCTGAACTATATACCAACCTGTAATACTACAACAGGTGCCATCTTACACCCTGTTCATGTCCAAAAAGCCCTAACCACAGAAACGCACCTGTGTTTAATAATATCTCTAATTAAGAACCACATCTAAAACCTTCAATTATATCCTCTTTAATATTCAATAGTATCACGTGTATCAATATGTGCTTTGTTATGGTATTTATTATAGTTAATGAAATTTCAATGAATTGTAATTTAATGTATTTAATGCTTCTGGTTATTTAACGTTCTTGCTTATTTAATTCACCTGATTCAGGAGGCGCAGACAGCAGGCGCATTAGAGCTGTGAGGTTGCCAGATTCTGACTGATCCCAAAGACTATACTATACTATACTATACTATACTATACTATAGATTATAAGAATGGATAGATAGCATCAAATATTTACTGCCAGAATGCTGTTTACTGAGCAAAATTAAGTTTTATTTGCTTTAATGTTTATTTACTTTAATGTCAACATCTATTACAAGATTAAGTCAAGTGCATTGCAGATCCAAAGTTTTAATTCTGAGTCGATTTACTCTTAATAGTGTAATGCTAATGGAGATTAGCAGTTGTTCTAATCATACTGATATAATTTCACTTCTACCTGTCAGGTTTGTAAAGCTCTGTGGACCTCAGTGGAGAACACAGGGCTCGTGCATAAGCGTGCCAGCCTATCACAGGACAGGGTAGGGCTTTTTGATGCAAAGTTGGGGTATGATCCCACCTGACCAGTCCCCCTTTCTCAGTCATGGCCATCTTGTCAACTTGTGATGGAGGCACCCCAGGACTATCCATGACCCTGGACTTCTGTGCTAGAATATTAGACCTATCTATCACCTGGTGGTATTCTTACAATAGCCTCACCTATGTCTGAGGTTGTGAGGGTTGAGAAGGTAATTGTATTTAATTGAATTTAAACCGTTTTAGTCGATGAGATACATAAAGGATGTTTCTCCTGTTAGCTGTTGGTTCCACCATCACCTCTGTTTCTTCTTAGATGCTTGGCTTGGGGATTTCCATCCATTTTGCTGTTCTCTGAAAGAATTTCACTAAATAATGGAAATAACAGCAAATGCAGTTTAATTGAAGAACATCCTTATGACCTTCTACTTGGTTGTCTTAAGAAACAGTTGTAGCTTTTTCTTAAGAAAGCTTTTGTGAACCCAGCCCCGTGAGCCTGATTAACTGAGCTTAGGCTGTGGTACATCATGTGGGCTCAGGCAGTAAAACATCCTGGACATTGTGCCGGCATTTCCAGTAGTTATCTTTTATTACCAAACCACCCAAATGCTGATGCACTCACATTAGGGTTTTTGAATCAATCTGGCAACCCTAGGTGCATAGCCTCTCTCTTACTGACCCGAGCAGCATCCTAATAAGGAGCTCACATAAAAACACTGAAAGCGCATCTCACCTTTATTCTTCCATTATTATTTTTTTCCTCTTTTAATCCGTGCTCTGATTCTCGTACTTGAGGTGAATGTGTCGGCCGGCGGTGGTTTGTGTGGTGCTGGCCGCCTGGGCGTGCTGGTTGCCTGTGCCAGCCTCATGCGGCACTAATTTAAATTTCAGACCCATTATCGGTAAGATTTTTTATTTATTTCATATGTAAACGAGTGTGCAATAATTAGAATAAGGCTGACACTGTTTCTACGAGCGTCATGGTATAAGGAATCATAAGTGATTATTAAAGAATCGATTCCTTTTTTGATTCCAAAGCATCATGCGATGATTATATGCTATATTTGTCAACTGTTATTAATTATAGGGCTCTTTAGATGTAATACAATTTACAATGCGATCATATAGTCCTGTTATTGTTACTAACCGATTGTACCTTTGTACCAACGAACGAGTCGATTCTGTATCGGTTCATTAGCAACACTCGATTCCTTTACGTTTTGCAACTATAAATGCAGATTTTTGTATTAATACGAAGTGCATATTTAGTATAATAAGTGTTGAAATGCAATAAATAGGATGATAAACACTGTCATTGTTTCTTACCGGGTTCGTTACGGTCATAAATCGGTGATCAGTTGAATGGATGTACTGTGATGCTGCATCACATGGAAGAGAAATGCTGTGTTAAATTAAATAACAGAACCAGGAGCTAATGTTTAAATGGGAATAACATTGTCGTTGTTATAAATAGCTTGTGTTGTTACGAGGAATTATAAGTGATTCATTTTTCTTCACACTCTTTGAGTAGGCTATAGTGAATCAAACGATTTAAACTGTAGGCTACAAAACCGTCTTTCCTAAACTGTGAACCAAGGAATTTACATATTGGGTTAGGAGACTCCTGTTTTACGTGCTCGTGTACATTTTATTGTGTATTGTATTGCTTTCACTAAACCTAAAAAAACACGGATATAGAGCCGTCTCGTTTAGACACCAAATGAGTCAAGTTTCAAAAGAATCGATTCAGTAACGTGATTCATGTGATTCCAGTTCAGTATAATGTTCAAGAATACTCTGAGCCATCTGTTCTGCATAACACAAACATTTAGAGGTTTATTCGCTTTATCTGCAACAATGTATAGCATTTTTAACCTCTTAAGGAACTTAAGCTTGTCCTGGTAGGTCTGGCACTTATCTTGTAAACACAGGGCATTGGTATAGGCCTGTGCCGAATGGGATGCCAGTCCGCCACAGCATCAGGCATGGTACTCTGCCAATCGAATCGAGTGTGATGCCCGATCAGGACAGATTCCACTGCCCAGACCCAAACCCGGGTGACCACTGTGATAGGCTGGCAAATTGCCACTGTGCCACATCAAAATCATATATGTAATCATTAGTGTTCAGTAATAATTTGTCTAAATCAATTAACCACTAACGAATACAATCTCTTTTTTTATAATCCTTAGGTATTTTAGCTCAGGAGAACCTGGACAATGACATTCATGCCCAGGGATCCTCCTATATAGCTGCATCTTATGTGAAATATTTGGAGTCAGCAGGTGCCAGGGTCGTGCCCATAAGGTAGGCTCCATTTTTGGATAAAATTCCATTATCATCTCGGTCACCACCATTAAAAACCCATTTGTGGGATTGGGAAAAATGTTAAGTCCCTTTAACGTCCTGTGCGATTCCAGAGGCTTTACTAAATAAAACTATCAAACTACTAAATTACTTTAAAAAAAAAAAGCTTAGGTTTGATTTTAGCTAAATGTTTAGCTGTGTTTGTCTTTCTCTACGGATACTCGTAGGGGCGCTCTTACTTTTAATTCAGTTGACTATTACAGTGCTAAACTGCTTAACTCGTTAACTTTTCTCCATGCTCACAAACATACTTTCAATCATTTATTAATTAAAATTAATCCATCCTGCCATTATCTTCCGCTTAATCCACATGGCGTCGCTGGCCAGCCGGTGCCCTCTGGGCGCAAGGACAGGAACAATTCTAGATGGAGCGCCAGTCCATCATAGGGCACAGTCACACACTAAGGGTCTTTTTAGAGACACCAATTAACCTAATATGCATGTCTTTGGACATGGACTGTGGGAGAAACATTAGTAAACAAAGGAGAAAAAAACTTGTTCACATGGAAATATTCACATTTAAAGCATTTAACAGATCCAGAGCGACAGAAATGATTTTGTATTCTTCTTAGTAGAGAAAACCTCATACTAGTACAAATAAACAAAAAGCACAATTGAATTCAAGTCAATTCAATTTTATTTACATAGCGCTTTTTACAACGTAGCGTTGTCTCAAAGCAGCTTCCCAATATTACACTTTCTTAAAAGGCCAATCCCAAGTTGAGCAAGCCTAGGGTGACAGTGGCAAGGAAAAACTCTAAAATGGTAGGAAGAAACCTTGGGAGGACCAAGACTCAACAGGGGGCATATCCTCCATGGGTAGCCTAGATGTTAATTAAATGAATACTAAAAGTATATTAAATTATAGCAAAATTAGGTTAATAAGTAAATATTTAATGTAAGTAAAGGCACAAACAAACATAAAATGTAAGTTATTAAATCAACAAGTGCTGTTCTGACACTTGGAGTTCATTTGGAGTGTCTGGATTCTTGTGTTCATTTGATCAGACCGTGGTTTGGTTAAAGCCTTTAGGTAAGATGCTGCTATTGAATTTTTGCCTTTGTAAATGAGCACCAGGGATTTAACCTGACTGTGTCAGATTGGCAATATGAGCAGAGAACCTCAGGTTTATACACTGCTCACAAAAAATGTAATTTTGAAGTATGCCTTGATTTGTGTGAGCAATATACTATTGAATGATTTTGTTGCTCTTGTCTTGTCTTTTTTACCCTTGTTTGACCAGAATTTTTGTATACAAAAGATACAAATAAATATTATTTGCCCGTGGTATTTCCTCAGGATTAACAGAACAGAAGAGGAATATACTAAGCTATTCTACACAATTAATGGGTCAGTATTCATACTCAGGTTTACACATAATGTATCGTTACCAAGGCTGCTTTTTAATCTGTTTTTTGTTTTTGTTTTTTGTTAAATACCCAGGTTGCTGTTGCCAGGGGGGGACGTGGACATTCAGACATCCCAGTTCAGCAGAGTGGCCAAGATTTTCTATGAACTAGCAATTAGGGTGATGAATTCTCAACTACCCTGTACAAAGTTCCCTTGTTTCTAATGCCCTTGATTGTTAGTTGACTTGATAGTTGACTCTTGCTCTGAGAGGCATCATAAATATTCCTTCGCTTTCTTATCCGCTTATTCTAGATTCTAGTCAGGGTTGCGAGAGAACCGGTGCCTATCTGGCGACACAGGGCACAAGGCAGAAACAAACCTAGAGAGGGCGCCAATCCATCATAGGCCACGCATACTACACACTAAAGGGCACTTTGGAAACACCAACATATCTAGCACGCATGTCTTTGAGCTGTGGGAGGAAACTGGAGTACCCACAGAAAACCCATGCAGACACGGGAAAACATGCTATGCGCTATAAACTATGCGCAGTCTGAGCCCAGAGTCAGGGTCGAACCGGGGATCTCGGGGTTGTGAGGTGGCAGTGCTAACCACTGCACCACTGCGCTGCCCAGAGTCATAAATATGGTTGATCTAAAGTTAAAAAAAACAAAACAATTATCAGCACGATTGTATTCATGTACTAACATCAGGTTGATGCTAAGCCTCCATGCCACAATTTTTGTTCTCGACAGGCCAATGATGCTGATGATTATTTTCCAATATGGGGAACATGTCAAGGCTTCCAGCAGCTGACCGTTTTGACCAGCAACAAGAACCTTCTGACTTTAACCAACACCAAAACAGTGGCTCTGCCGCTTGTCTTTTCACCAGGTTAGTGGTCATTTTTTATGAGTATGGGAGCAGAAACACATCATTGGGTCATTCCTCCAAACTGCACGACTGAGCCAGGAAAAAAATTGGTTTTGGGCGGTATGTGCATGTGATAACAATCTCACAAGCTTTAAGCAATGCTGACTTAAGACCAAAGACCCTCACAAGTTCAGCAGATGGCAGAACAGAGACGTCCGTCAAGACAATCATACACTGAGTAATTTGAGACTGTAATTATAAGCCAGCTGCAAATGAGCAGACACCTAATTCAGCTGTTAAAACTCCAGTGAGACAGAAACCCCTTTACACGGCACTTGAAAGCCAGGCAAGGAACTGGATTAAATTGAATAAACAGTGTTAAACTTCACATTGCATCTTCCCACCCTGTTTTTTTTTTAATTATTTGCCCCATAATATATTAATTGTTTAATCCTAATCAAAAACCAAAAAGAATTCCTATGTTGCCCACAGGAGCACAGAACAGCAGGCTGTTCAAGAACTTCCCGAGGGATCTTCTTCGTGCGCTCTCTTCTGAAAACATCACGGCCAACTTCCACAGCTGGAGCATCTCTGTACAGGTAGCACCGAGCTTGCATTCTCCAGAACAGCAACCGGTGAAAATGGCAAGTCTAAACACTAATCAATTTTTGATTTATTCTGGCAGAATTTTACCCGCAGTGCCAAACTGAAGCGTTTTTACAAGATCTTGACAACGAACACAGACGGCAACAAGGAATTTATTTCCACCATGGAAGGTGGGAACGTTTTTAGAACAAGAATGGGGTTCATTCTGTCAAATCTATCAAATCTTCTTGATGAAGCAGGCATAATTCTAAGTTACACAAAAACATGACCTAAACAGGTGTAGGACCCGTGTCCTCAGTAATTAATAGGATAATAGTGACTGCAGGTCCCTAGGTAAGTGCCAGGCACTTGATACGGCAGAACCAGAGGAACCGGGTTCAAGCCCATGGTCAGGATGAAGGGCTCCAATAGCTTTGTGGTTAAGGCTCCGGACTACTACTCATAAATGCCCTTTTCCAAACTGCCACCTTGGACCCTTGAGCCGCTCTGCTTACTTGGAGACGTTAACATCCACGTGGACGTACCCACAAGTCAATCTGCTGCGGAGTTTCTGGAGCTTCTTGAATGTCTGCACCTCAAGCAACATGTTAACATGTCAACACAGCAAAGGGCATACACTTGATCTGGTTATCACTGACTCTGCCCCTATAACAAATCCTGATGTATATGAAATGGGCATCTCTGACCATAAGGTCGCCACTATGGATTTGTCTGTAACACACTTACAATCTAAACCAAAACGTCTCATCAAGTTCAGAAACCTGAAAAATATTAACTCTGCCAGCCTCAGTCGAGACATACAAGAATTGTCAGCTTCTACAGGATTGACATCTCTTAATGACTCTGTGAACTTTTACAATACCGGCCTTCATAACATCCTGGAGTCTCATGCCCCACTGAAGTCAAGAACAGTTTCTTTTTCCAAATCATCCCCACAAATGAGCTGCGGAAAATGAAGACTGCTGATCGTGCTATTGAGCGACGTTACATCTCTGGCCTTGTAGTTCACAGGCAGGCCTACCGTGACCATCAAAAGGCCTATTCTGAAGCGCTGGCTACAGCTAAGTCTCAATTGTACTGTAACAAAATCAGTAATAATTCTGGAAATTCAAGACAACTGTTTTCTACAATAAGCCATCTACTGAAACCTCCCATTAACACATGCAGTGACTACTCAGTGGAACAGTGCAACAAGTTTATGACATTCTTTTCAAACAAGATCAAATCTATCCGCTCTACGTTTCCATTACTCTCCTCACCTCCACCAGTGACACAGACTCCGGAGCCAGTGACTCTGTTCTCTCACTTCACTGTTATTACACAGAGAGAGGCGGAGGGATATATTCAGAAGACGAGCCCCTCTACTTGTTCACTTGATCCCATCCCAACATCATTGATCAAAGCAAATAAACTCGTCATTAGCTCACACGTCACTACAATAATAAACAGATCACTGCAAGCTGGTCAAGTCCCTCCTGCTTTAAAAACTGCTCTCATTCATCCACACCTGAAAAAACCCTCAATGGATCCTGAAGACCTGGGAAACTATAGACCCATTTGTAATCTGCCATTTCTTTCCAAGGTTTTGGAAAAAGTTGTTGCAGCCCAGCTTCATCATCACCTTCACAGATATAGCCTGTATGAAATTTTTCAATCTGGTTTTCGCCCTGCACACAGCACAGAGACTGCCCTGGTCAGAGTTACTAATGACCTGCTGATGGCTGCTGATCGTGGCTCCCCGTCACTCCTCATACTCTTAGATCTCTCCGCTGCCTTTGATACTGTGGATCATACCATCCTTCCACATCGACTCCAGACCACAGCTGGAATTTCTGGGACTGTCTTCCAATGGTTCCAGTCATATCTCACCAGCAGAACTGATTTCGTAGCCCTAGGGGAGGCAAGATCATTTCCCCACGTTGTCATTTGTGGGGTCCCTCAGGGATCAGTGCTTGGACCAGCACAGTTTACAATTTACATGCTCCCCTTGGGCCAGATCATCAGGAAACATGGGATATCATTTCATTCCTATGCATATGGTACCCAACTTTACTTAAAGATAGATCCCATCTCCACCTCAGTTACCCTTTCAGCTCTCACCACATGCCTGGAGGATATAAAGACATGGATGTCGGAAAATTTCCTTCAGATAAACAGCAGCAAAACAGAAGCCATTCTTCTCGGTATCCCACATCAGATCAAGACATCCCTCATCAGTAATATTTATTTCTCTGGTCATTGCATTCCTGTTTCCCCCTCTGTCACAAACCTTGGTGTCAAATTTGACCCACAGTTATCATTTGATAATCATATCCAATACGTGTCCAAAGTTTCATTTCTTCACCTCAAAAATACGGCAAAACTCCGCCACTCCCTCTCTAAAAATGACGCAGAAAAACTGGTACATGCCTTTGTCTCTTCCAGGCTGGACTATTATAATGCTTTTCTCACTGGGATTTCTGGCAGAAACATACAAAAGCTACAACAGATCCAAAATTGTGCTGCAAGGATTCAAATGAGGAAACGCAAATGCGATCACATTACACCCATCCTGCAAACATTCTTTTTTATATTCTCCAAATTGTCCTATTTGTCTGCTGGATAGAGATGTATTGTACAAGTTATTGGCCACTGTCTATTGTACCCCACAAGAAACAAAGTTAGTTTTACCAGACCAAGAGCCTCCTCCAGAGGGCAGAATGTGTGTAATGGAGCCTGTTACTGACCCAAAACCTCAGTCCTAGGACATCTATTGGGCTATATTGACCGCACCTGACAAACAAGGTAATATATCCAATTTAATGTATGTATTTAACATGTGGAAACCTTGGTTGATGACACAAGCCTGCTTGACTCCGGCCCAAGACCCATACCATTTTACCTTGTACTACACCAGAGACCCTGATGACCTTTACGATGACTTGTGGAAACAAAACATGGAAGGGTTAAATAACCAATTGTGTAGTGTAGTCATTTTCTTAGAACCAGAGGGAGTAGCAGCAGCAGCGGCGCAGCCAAAACCAGGAGCAGATAGAGTACTTCAGAATGGATCCGGTCGTGTATAAAAGACAATACCCACTGAAGCCGAGACTCGCATTGCCCCCTACTAAACAAGGCCTATTGGATACCGGGGTCTTAGTCCCAACCCAATCAAATTAAAAAATTAAGTAGCACAGATTTAGTATGGTTGTGTGGTGATATGAGAATCCGGCAGAGATTGTATGGGAATTGGTCTGGGGAGTGTGCGTT
>JAVSBV010031859.1:0-11615 GCA_033117975.1 Parotocinclus spilosoma | reverse complement strand
TATTATCATTATTATTATTATTATTATTATTATTATTATTATTATTATTATTATTATTATTATTATTATTATTATTGCTAATATTATTATTATTATTATTAATAATAATATTATTATTGTTGTTGTTGTTATTATTATTGTTGTTGTTGCTTTTATTACTATTATTATTACTGAACGTTCCAGGTGACCGGGATGAGACTAAGTGGATGGAAGCTCCGATGGCCCCCTCGGTAAAACGTTCTGCTCCCCTCGTGCGCTGTCACACCGGCACGGTTATCCGGTCTCGCAGACAGACTCGCGCTACGGCTGAGCTGAGCTTAATTCCAGCCCGAGGCGCGTGGCCCCGGGGCGGGTGTGCGCTAGCGTGGCTCCCTTAAACCCGATCAGCCCGGATATTTCATTATTCATTAATTTACTGTTTTAACACAATCCCGCCTCGTTATCGCGCGAGCGCTTGGCAGGGTCCGGACGCTCAGCAGCAGTCGGTGTCAGGCGTGGAGAATTGGCATATTTGATCCTAAGCGGCGGCGCGGCCTTTTTTCTCCTCTCTGTATTTTTTATTATTATTACATTCAACATCCCGAAACAGCTCGACATCGTCATGAATAATAAGTAGTGCACGAGAAGTCTGTCTGAGCCCGAGAGCGTGACATGGCCCCGGGGAAACGCGCGAGGATTTCCAATCCCGGGCCAAGTCCAACTCATCCAGTATTTAGTGCGGACAAAGAGAAAAAGAAAAACAAAGAAAAACAAAGAAAAACGTGATTATAATAAGAGCAGAGAGATGAAGTGTGCAATATGAGAAGAGTGGTGCACTTAACCTTATAGAAACAACAAATATCACAACACACACACACACACACACACACACACACACCCAAACACACAAATGATTGGCACCCATACATGTAATATTTTAGGTCTCCAGTAAAAGGACACGTCTGGTTCTTCCCCTTTTAGATCTTCTGAGAGGAATTTGAGACCGTTCCTCTTTACAGAATCTTTCCAGATGCTCCAGGGTCCAAGGGTCTTGTGCACTCTGCTCTTTAGCTCCCCCTACTGATGTTCTATATAAGCTTTCACTCTGAGGGAGGGACTGAGATGACCTGGGCAGAAGCTTGATCGTGTCACTAAACCATTTTTGTGTTGATCTGTCCATCTGTTTCGGATCGTCGTCCAGCTGGAGGACCCAGTGTACCCCCTTTTCTAGTTTCTTGGCGAAGGAAGACAGATTTGGATTTAATTTAGACCAAACTCACCGTGCATGTGCACTGCATGTCGCCAAAAAGCTCAATTTGTGTTTCTGATGATCATAGACCCAGTACTGTTGTGCGGGTAAATCATACAAAAGTCTATTCCTGGCAAGATGTGGTAGCCTAGCGGTTAAGGTACTGGCCTCTGGACCAGAAGGTCTTGGGTTCAAATCCCACCTCTGCCAAGCTGCCACAGTTGGGCCCTTGAGCAAGGCCCTTAAGCCACAATGGCTTGGATTGTAAGACTGTATAAGTTGTAAGTTGCTCTGGATAAGGGCGTCTGCTAAATGTAAATGTAAGACGGGCAAATATTCCGTTGGCATTTCCGTGGCATCGGATGGCATTTTTTGAACCATATGTTCTGTAACTGTCCAACACGGATTATTGGTGACTCCTTACCTCTCTTGCTCTCCTGCTTGCTGTAGGTGGGATCAAAACAAAAGGCAAGTTTGTCACAGTTCCGGTTGATTCCGTCATCCAGTGACTCTAGGAATAATAAAGGCCAGCACACTTGATCTTTTTTTCCTCTCTCCCACGTTGGAACATGGCTATGGGACTTTGACCTTGAAATGTATTTACATTTACAGCATTTAGCAGATGCTAATATCTAGAGCGACTTGCAAATGATAACAGTCTTACAGTTCAAGCAATGGTG
Organism: Parotocinclus spilosoma; assembly: GCA_033117975.1. NCBI lineage: Eukaryota > Metazoa > Chordata > Actinopteri > Siluriformes > Loricariidae > Parotocinclus > Parotocinclus spilosoma. The sequence goes on along the minus strand of JAVSBV010031859.1, from coordinate 9,707 downwards.
GATTAAGGGCCTTGCTTAAGGACCCAACTGTGGCCTCTTGGCAAAGGTGGGACTTGAACCCAGGACCTTCAGGTCCCCATACCATATATACCCCACTGAAACAGGAAGTCATGGATTATTGATTAAAAGGTCCCAGACAATCAACTAATATAGGTAGAATATAAATGGAAAATCGCTTCAGTTGTGGCCGTTTTGTTTTAATTGCATTTGGTTTTGTTAAAGAAGATTATTTAATGCTGAAAGATTTTGTTCTCAGACTAACAGGGATTTATGTCGTTATAGGTTAGATGTTTTTAGTGAAATAAAGCAGGATTACCAAAAGCTTAAAGTGTTTTCATTTATCCTCACCTGGAGTGACAGTTATTTTCAGTTTATTTATTCGTCTGTTATTTATTTATTTTTTGCTATTTTTTTTTGGTGTTTATTTAGTGAACATCTAGGCCACCCATGGAGGTCGGGTCCCCTGTTGAGTCTTGGTTCCTCCCAAGGTTTCTTCCTACCATTTTAGGGAGTTTTTCCTTTCCACTGTCGCCCTAGGCTTGGGACTGACCACTTGGGATTGGCTTTTTTAGGACAGTGTAATATTGTGAAGCTGCTTTATGAAAAATGCTCCATTGTAAAAGGCGCTATAGAAATAAATAAACTTGAACTTAAGATCAGGACGTTGACTTGGCCGTTTCAAGACATCCTTTCTATTTTTCTGTATCTGTTCTTTGGTAGAACGACTCGGGTGTAGGAATGACCTACATTATTTTGAGATCCAGCTCATGGACACATTTGACTTTAGGATTAGCTGATATAATCCAGAATTCGTTGTTCCATCAGGGATGCCTAGCCATCTTGGCCCAGATGCAGCAAAACAGAACCAAACAACGATACTACCGCCACCATGTTTCATAGATAGCACGTCGGTTTTTAGTTCTTCTTTGGTCTTACTTATCTCATAAGCATTCTCCAGTAACCTTCTCGTTTGTCCACATGATCTTTAACCTGCAGAAGGTCTTCGTTCTCCTGATGGTGGGCTCATGAACATTAACCCATTAACTGTAGCTGCTAAAGCTAATGAGGATAAAACTCCATAATTTAGTTATTAGGAGACACTGACTTACCGCTGAGGACTCATTAGCTTAAATGTATTGTTATTTTATTCAAATTTTATTATTATTTACAATTTTATTGTTCATCTAAATTGGATTTTTTTTACTTAATTTTACTATTACTACAACTTAATTTTTCAGTTAACATCTAGGCCACCCATGGAGGTCGGGTCCCTTTTTGATTCTTGGTCCTCCCAAGGTTTTTTCCTTCTACTTTCAGGGAGTTTTTCCTTGCCACTGTCGTTTTAGCCTCGTTTAGTTTGGGATTGGATTTTAAAGATAATATAAGATTTTAAAGCTGCTTTGAGACAATGATCCGTTGTAAAAAGTGTTATAGAAATGCATTTGGCTTGACGTCACAGTGTTTTGTTTAGTGTTTTGTTTGGAAATAATACTTCATATCTGTTTTATTACCATATTTTACCATTTTATTAAGGAATAGAGAGAAAACAGGAAAACGAAAGAGGAATTTTTCATTATCTTGTTCATAGCAAACAGCTTTAGCAAAACAGACGTGTTTTTAAATTTGTTAATTGAGCCTCAGGGTGCCTCGGGAAGTCGCACCTCTAATCCGGGCTTTAACAACTTTTATTTTTCACTGAATTGTAAATGATTATTCCATTATTAGTTTGTTATTTACTATAAATTGGAAGCTGGAGTCATTTTGGGTCGTTAAAGGTGTGTTTGATTTGCTTAGTGTTAGTGATTCAGATTCTGATTTGTGGTTCGTAGGAAAGATGTCAGACTCTCGTGCCGTACGCAAACGTCAACAACTGAACAACCTGGTGGCGATGGTGACAGAGCTTGCAAAGCCGAAAGACACTATAGTGGACTTCTGCAGTGGAGGGGTAAGTCAGATTCCAGGGTCCGACTCCTCGTCTGTGCCCCAGGGGTATTTTTGGCTCTCGGCTGGGTGTGTTGTGCCTAGCCAGGGGCTTCCATCTTCTGCCACACCTTTCCCACAAACATGAGCTTGTTGCATGGTGTCGTCTGTTCTTCAGACTGAATTTAAAGCGTTAATTGACCTTACAAAGAGTCTGTTCCAGGATGTATAAAGCACCTTTTTTAAGATTTGCCCTTAATTATCTTTTAAAGTTAAGTGTGGGGCAGAAAAGGGTTCCCTTTTTACGGGAAATCGTTATAATCCTTGTTTATACCTGAACGTAAATGTTCTAATGAGCATCAAATATCCTGAGTAAGTTTAAAAAAAATCTTTAAGTGTTGCGTAAAGCTCCGTAACAGTAAATTCCCTTTCAGAATATTAAAGGGACACAAAACCTCGTCTTAACTCTGCAAGATGAAGAATTTGAAGTTGAGTGAGATTGTTTTTTGTTTTTTTGTTTGTTTTAAGTAAATCCTTGAGACTGTTATAATAAAATTTGAGACATTATGGTTCTCAGCGCCCAGCGACGCTGCATGACTGATGCGGGACATTCAGTGACACATTCTGACAATGTGGTGGGTCGGCCACTGGGTGGGCTTTTTTTTTTTTTTTTTACCAGAAGAGAAAATTTGGGGGGCTTTTTTTTGGAAGTGATAGAGGGTGAACTCGGCCACTTTACACTGTGTAAAGTTGCTTTAGTTTAGTTTTGGTGGGAGATGTTTTCATGGCCACAAGTCTTCAGTATGGCTTTTCACAGAGTGGCAAATGCTTTAATAATAATAATAATAATAATAATAATAATATTATAATAAAAATAATACATCAGTCTCACCTAGTAAATAATAATAATAATAATAATAATAATAATAATAATAATAATAATAGTAATAATAATAATAGTAATAATAATAATAATAATAATAACTAAAGCACTAATAATAATAATAATAATAATAATAGTAATAATAATAATAATAATAGTAATAATAATAATAGTAATAATAATAATAATAATAATAATAACTAAAGCACTAATAATAATAATAATAATAATAATAATAACCAAAGCACTAATAATAATAATAATAATAATAATAATAGTAATAATAATAATAATAATAATAATAATAATAACCAAAGCACTAATAATAATAATAATAATAATAATAATAATAACTAAAGCACTAATAATAATAATAATAATAACCAAAGCACTAATAATAATAATAATAATAATAATAATAATAAAAATAACTAAAGCAATAATAATAATAAAAATAACTAAAGCACTAATAATAATAATAATAATAATAATAATAATAATAATAATAATAACCAAAGCACTAATAATAATAATAATAATAATAATAATAATGGTATATACAGTATTAGTGACATTGCATCCATTTTCTCTTTATTAATGAATCATATTTTTTTTTATTAAATTCACTGCACACAACAATGAGAGGATATTTCAAAAGAAATATAAAGCGATTATAAAAAGTATTTGATTTTAGGGACTAAGGGACTAAGGGTTGTAAGGGCTGTGTTCTGCACCCTACGCAGGATGATCCTCCTATAGAGCAGAGGCGTGGCTCTAATCTGCAAGCGTACAGGTAATACAGGATCTAGAGGGCGCTGTCTCTTATTGATTAGTGTAGCTCTGGTCGTGAATGAGTGTTAGCATCTCGGAGTGTATCGACTTTGTGTTCGCTTCCCTGCTGTTCCCCACTCGTGTTCCTCTGCTCAGTCATTAGACATGCACAGAGAGGGATGCATGAGCAACACGCTATCCCGTGCACATGCCACCCTGCCACTGCTCCGGGGGCTCGGGGGGGTCCGGCGCGTCGGCCCGACGCCTCCGTGACCCGTGTTCAGGTCCCGACGGCGCATTCTGGCCAGGTTGGGAAACACGTCCATGCGGTTGGGATGCGCCTGAGGGAGGGGAGGCCAGAAAGGGGCTCGTCTGGCACACAACCAGCCCTGCCGTTGCGCTCGCATCTCATAACGGGAATATTTCAATTCTATCTTAGCCCGGGATGGCAGGGTGGGCCAAGGAGTGGGCAGTGGGTTGCACCCTTCGTTGGGTCCCCGTGATCCTAATGACTAATGCCTAGGCCACGGACTCTCTAAAAATGTACTCCATTTGTTGGGCAATTAAAGAGGGGAGGCACCAGGTCTACGGCTGGACGCCACTCTCATCTTCATCCCCAACTCGAGCAAGCCTAGGGCGACAGTGGCAAGGCAAAAATACCCAAGCCTCAAATGGGACCCGACCTGCTTAAGTGAAGACACACGGAGTCACTTTAGGATCTCGAGTCCTTGGAGGGACATCGTCCCCTGATAATGGATATAAACGGACAGTCCTCTGGTGGGACCCGGGCATGGTGGGACTGGTTTCTGTACAGTGATCAGCATCAGGGCATCAGGAAGTGGAGGAACATAAGCTCAGAGAGAAAAGAGAATATGTAGTTACTTAGTGATTAAGAGCACATAGGAACTCCGGCAGCACTACTATGGCAGCATAGCCACAAAAAGAGGAGCCAGACGGCAACCCCACGATACCCACAAACGCAAGAACTTGTAGTTCCTACCTTAGGCTGAAGTGGAACCAAATTCTGTGGCCAGACACGTAGCTGGATGTGCGTCTGCGTGAGAAGAAGGACGGTCCTGCGGTAAATGGGGCTGTGGTAGCCTAGCGGTTAAGCTACTGGACTCTGGACCAGAAGGTCCAGGGTTCAAATCCCACCTCTGCCAAGCTGACACGGTTGGGTCCTTGAGCAACGGCCCTTAACCCACAATAGCATGGATTGTAAAACTGTATCAGTTGTAAGTCGCTCTGGATATGTAATGGAAATGGAAATGGAGGAGGACCTGGGTCTGCTGGTTCCACTCTGGACACGTGGCATCATGAAGGCTCTAAAGCACCTGGTACAGGGTCATGTTTGGATCCTCCAGAAGGGTCCAATATCCAAAATAAAAGCACAGAAGCAAGCTTTGGGCATGGATGGAAACTCTAAAAAGCTGAGCTGAAGAAGAAGCAGAAGTAGGATCTGAAAAGGATATGAAGACCTTCTGGATCTCAGCAAGCTTTGAAGTGCTGGTGTTCGTGTTTTGATGTATTTTTTCGTTTAGTTCTTTAAGAACTACATTGTAAGCCTAGCGGTTAAGGTTCTGGACTATGAAGCAGAAGGTCCGGGGTTCAAATCCCACCTCTGCCGCCTCCGGCTGGACCCCTTAACGCGCCGCACCATGAAATCAGTCGCCCTGGATAAGAGAGCACGTGTACAACATCTAATTATTTAAAAAACCTCAATAAATACCCCACCCCCAACACCCCACAGCCCTCTCCTCCTTATTTAGCCTCGCCCCTGATTTCCGGTGGGCGTCCAGCAGGAGCAGCAGCTCAGCATCCATTACAGAGGTGTTAATTGGAGTTAGTCCGAGTCCTCACCCTCTGTCAAGCAGTCTAACAACCGATTTAATTACACCTCCAATAAAAACACCACTAAGAACACCGAGGGATCATTAAACAGGCCTAAATAAGGCCAATAGATTTAGGGAAGGCGATAAGAAGACAAAGTCAAAGCCAGAGCGTTTCCTGCATGGTCAAAAGGCTGATAAAAGAGTCAGCTCGGCTGTTATATGGCTATATATATATATATATATATATATATATATATTTAAAAATAAATACTGCTCAGTTCGTTTTTTTCTGTTCAAACTAACGATAAGCTATTACGGGAAGCCAAAAGGAACAACATTAACGATCCCACGAGATTAGAAATGGGTTCCTGATCAACACAAAGGGTCCAAAAAGATCATTTATGACCTGAGAGTGCCATTTGTTTGTTGTCACTCTTGATTTTATTCTTTTTTTTAAACTGTTCTTTATGTGAGTAACGAGATTTCAGCATAGTCATAACATTCGGATTTGTGGGGTTTTTTTTGTTTTGTTTTGGGTTTTTTTACAAACACACAAACAGTCTATACCATCCAGAAATAATTTCGGTAGCATTGAAGTTCAGATTGACCTCCTCAGTCAGAGTTGTAATCAATATAATCACAAATAAAATAATAAGATCTAACCTTTCTTCCCCATGATCTTTAATAAAAGAAGTGGAACTATGAACAGGAAATATAAGTGAAAATATGACGAGATATATAAGACATATACATATATGTGATATGCAATGATGCAAATAAAACAAACAAACCTAGATCGTAATGCAAGTCCATCACTGTCCAAATCACTGCTTAATAATGTTTTAAGGGTTATTTATTATTCATTATATATACCTGTAACGTGATCGGGAAGGGAACAAACATGGGAAATAATTCTTCAAATGGATTTATACATCCTGTAATGACGATCAACTGCGCGATGGAGGGAAAACAAAACGCTTACAGTGAACAAAGGAAGGAAATAATGGAACAGCAACCTTCTGATAGTGGAGATACGTAAAGCCTGGACCTTTGTTCCGAATGGAAATAAGTTATTACGATGTACAGATGGTTTTATTTCATATTTCCTCCCTGTTAGGTTATGGGGAAAATGGCTTAATGTCCTAAAACTATGATCTAAGGACACTGGACTTAAACCAAACAGAAAAGGTTCGGATTTTGTTCCTTATAACAGGTTTAAATCGAACGTTATTACTGTGATTTGGGACCAGAAGTTGGTCATGTTAGCATTAGAGTTTACTTCTGACCAGTAGTGATGGGCTGTCCTCTATAGGTCACAGCTTTGGTCCAATTAAAGGGGTTAAACTTTCTCTAGAATAGGTTCTAATGTGGTCATGTTCTAATAGTGCAGGTTCACATGGGAAGCAAAAATCGTACCCTAAAAACGTTCTCTTTCCTTTGGATCACAGGTTCTGTGTTTCAGCAGTGGAGAGTTCTTACGATCGTTCAAAACTTGGAGTAGTTTGGTTTCTCCAGCTTGTTGTGTTAGTATTTTAATCCACGTTTAAAAGAAAAAAAAAAACGTTTCGCTTAAAATAGGTTTAAACGGGAAGCCAAAAAAAAAAAAACAACGTCAAAACGAGTCCTTTTCTTTTGCATTTCGGAAGCAGAGATGATTTTTTAGGATCAGTCGTTGGGAGGAGAAGTTTGGTTTTCTTAGATTGGTATTATTTTAGTAGTCCTGCTTTAAGACAGGGATTTGTTCACGTTAAGCGTTTCCCAGTTTATCCATGAATTCCAAAATGATCTTCACCTTTCTCCACTGGATCATCATGAAACGATCTTACACCAGTCCCAAAAACGATCACTTCCACCATTTCTCCATCCTTATAAAACCAGTGGAGACAGAGCACACTTTCATTGTTTGGGGTTTTTTTTTTATGGTCTCATCCGATAATCGTTGGCATTTTCTAACCAACGGGGCATCAAACTCTGGAGAAAGCGCTCGTGCCATGTGTCGAGCGAGGTCCTGATGGTGTTGGATGTAGAACATCTAAGCCCCAGCACTGTCGTGTTTTTTTCCAAGCAAAGGACAAAAAAAAGCCTCCATTTGTCCTGATTAGCACCAAATAATTATGTAAGCAAATATGTTGGGGGTTAATTACTAAAGCACAGACACGCAGATCCGATGTGGAGCCTGGCGTTTGAGCAGAACAACCAGCCGGTCTGTCCACGATCCAGATCTTCTCTTTCAAATGAAATTTAGATTAAAAAAAACAACAACATGAGGCGTGAAATAAAACCAGACCCCGCGTCTCACGAGAGGCAATAATATGATGGATTTATTAACCAAAAAAACCCTGGAGCTTCTGGCTGAATGGTTCGTGTTTGAGAAAAATGTTTAGTGACAAAGAAATGCGTTTACCTTCCAAAAAATGGACTTCTATTTAATAATTTAATAAACATCTACCGCGTGAACGAAAGACGGATTTATTATTATTATTATTATTATTATTATTATTATTATAATATAGGTAAATGATTTAGTGTCTTATCTGTAACACATCCTTACACCATTTAACATGTTCTTAGATAAAACACGTTTCTAAATTCAGGCTTTTTCTTTGGATCATTTCTAAACAAAATAATACCTAAAATATAAAAATACAAGCTTTTCTTTTTTAAGGCCATGGAATAAATTTATCGTGTTTATCCTGTTTTAATATAAAATCCCAACAGATTCCTGTATTAAAACCAATCAAAACTCGCTTGTTTACTGGTTTTTTATGCAGATTTCCTTTCGCGTTATCGCAAGCCGTTTGCTTTAAAAAGAAAACAAGATTTAAAAATAAAAAACTAAACTAAACAAGAAAACAGGCGGATTCTCGGGACTTTATGAAAAGCACATTTTTATTACACATCTCATAACAGTGCCATGTAGACAATTTATACAAGATACGTCACGATCTAAAGTGCACAAATACTGTACAACCAAAGGGGTGTTTAAATTAAAGGGAAGGGAACCAAAAAAAAAAAAAACAAGAACAAAAAAAAAAAGCACACTCATTTTTATATATAATATATAAGCTATGCGGTTAAAAAAATTAAAACCGGAGGATCGCTTTAAAAAGGGTGACCGGGAAAAAAAAAAAAAAAAAAGAAAAAAAAAAATCAATCCCCATTATCCCATCTTTCACAAAAGTGGCATGAAGTCAAATCGGCACGATAAGTAGCACACAGCTGTGGCACCTGCGGATAAAAAACAGGTTTAAAAAACAAAAACAAAAGACGAAAATAAAAAACGAAACACGAGCAAAGCACTTCAAAAGAAAGAGGAAGGTGGCGCTAGAGAGACGAGTTTTAAGGGCTGGTGTAGAAGGCGTAGTAGCTCTTGGGCTGCTCCTTGCCGTACTCGTCGCTCGTCACGTCTTCGCACTTTATGGTCGGCGAGGCGTCGGACGACAGGCGTCTCCGCTTGCACACCATCGAGTACGACGCCTCGAATTTGTCCAGCGGCTTCAGATTCGGGGACGTGTCGAGACCCCAGATGCCCCCGGTGCCCACCGTCCCCACCGCCGCCTCGTCCTGCATTTTGTCATCTTTGGCCGCGGCGGCGGCGGCGGCGCTCAGCGGATCTTCGGAAAAAGAAAAGGTGGGCGGGCTCGGTCGAGGCGACCACGGCAACCCGGGCCCCATTTTCCTCTGGTAGGAGCTCCTGCCGCCGCTCCAGCCGGCCGAAATGGAGGCGAAGGCCGACGACTCCGGGTAATAGCCGAACGAGTGCGGGCTCTGGAGGGGCAGGGGCTTGATGCCGTAGGGAAGGACCGAGTAGTCGGCCTCGTTCTGCTGGACCGGAGTAACGAACCAGCGCTGCGCCGCAGAGGACGACGAGGCGGAAATGGAGGAGGAGATGGACGAGTCGTCGCTCTGAGGAGACAGGAGGCCGTTGGTCTGGGGCACGGCCCGCTCGCTCCCGTACAGGCGGTGGTTCTGTTGGAGATTGTTCACGAACTGGTCCTGGAAGAACGGCTGCATGGCGTAGCGCGCTCCCGGGACGATCTGATGCGAGCGAGGGGAGTCGGTTGGAGACGGGGTCAGTCTGTCGCTCTCGGGCGCCGTGTACATCCTAACGGTGGAGAGCGAGAGGCGGTGAGGTTTAATAGACCACAAATTTAATCATCAACCCCTCTACCCATCTACCCTACCCAATACCCATCCATCTATCTACCTACCCACCTGTCCAATCATCTACCCTACCCAATACCCATCCATCTATCTACCTACCCACCTGTCCAATCATCTACCCTACCCAATACCCATCC
>JAVSBV010031840.1:0-11616 GCA_033117975.1 Parotocinclus spilosoma | reverse complement strand
TGTGGCTTCTTTTTTGTAGTAAATGGAAATGTTAGGCAAAGACCTGTAGATGGCAGTAGAGGGCTGGGGAGAAACTCTGGTTTCGCGTAGTGATGCCAGAGAGAGTTTCTTCACGGATATTACATACTGTACACGCTATTTGGTCTGATTAAGCGGAATTTTGGTCCAAATAAGCAAATAACATTACACAAACAAATACACATAACAAATTTAGGATTTGGTCCGAATAAGCGGCTGGCCCCATTAACCAGTGGTCCAATTAACCGGAATCGACTGTATTTCAAAATGTAATGTGTAAATGCATTCAAATGTGAAGGTACTCTAAAAGTTATATTATATGCAGAACTAAGTGTTCTTCATGTAGACTGCTAACTTTTACAGTTGACTTGAGTGAAATTTAAAGAATAAATCTGTATCGCCATTATTTAAATCTATCATATAGGATGGTGGGTATTCCACTCTTACCCTCAACATCAGAGAGTGCGATAAGGAGATCTGCTCTCATCTCCACAGCAAGCCGTGCTGCCAAACTGTCATTGTCCTTGATACTGATGACCTGCAATTTAATAAACGACAGTGTCAGTCAATTTAAAGTGCAATATACTAAAAACAATGGAATATAATACGGCTTTCATTATTAGCTCCATATTTCTCTTTCAGATGTACATAATGTTCAAACAACAACAGATGACAGAGGACCAAAATGCTATTATTAACCGCCATCTAATCCCTGAAATTTTGAGATAAAAATAGGTACACAGAGGAATTAAGAAATTAAGCGAGAGTGTTGCACAGGACGCAAATTAATAAATAGAAAATGTATGTATTGTAGCATGTGGTCCAGTATGCACAATTTTAGGCCAACAGCTTAAAATGTGAAACTTTGTAAAATACTTTGAATTAAAAAAAATTCCTACATGTGACATCGCCCTGACAAAATATAAAGAGAATTAAAAAACACACAAAAAAAAAACAATAATATACTATAATGAAATATTAATATTACATGTGAGTGACAAAAGTATAAGAACCTTGTTTTCAGTGTATAGTGTGATCCCTATCTAAACATTTCCAAATTGATAATACTTGAGATTGAGTTCACAGACAGATGTCCTGACATTTACCTTTAAAATTTACTGGTGTAATTTGGAATTCATTGTTCTGATCTCCCCTGGACCAGATGCCACAAAACAGGATAAAAGTGCTTAAGCTGGAATGCAATTTTTTTCTTTTTCAGACATAACGATAAAATAGGTTCAATAATACTTTCCTCCACCTACAAGAAGTTTTTTCAATGCTTTTTGGATTGTTTATGTGCCACACGAGGAATATCAATGTTCTTTTTGGAAAGCTTTAACCACCTTTAAAATATAGCTAATCTTAGTGGTTCACATAGATTTGCCGCTCAATAATTAACTGATTAAATATTATATTTTTTGTCTAATTTGGTTAACCGGGATCTCTTGGTAAAATTGGAGAACTTGTGTGAAAATCTTTTGTTTCATATTTATGCAGTAACAAACTGGAAAATTCTAAAGGCTTTACAAACTGTCAAGCTCCATTGGATGATTTACATCTCAAAGGCTCCTCAAGACCTTCTCTTTTTTATACCCACATTTACTCCCTGCAGGTCACTATTTGGCTCTGGGGGTGGCACCACTGCATCATTGGTGTTAATGATAGGCACGATGTTCATACGCAGCAGCTCATGCAAAGTGCTATTTAGATTCCTTCTCTTCTGATCATCATGGAAGTCCAAATTTGTCACCAGGATCTGAGAAGGAAAAAAAAGATAGGAAATGTGATTCTGAGAGTGAAATAACAATGGTTGGTGGGAGTAATGACAACAATATACCATAAGCCACATGGAATTTACTTAAGCAGAAATGTACCCTGGAGAGGATGGCCATCTGCACAGAGCTGGCAGGGGACTGGCCTTGCCTTCCTTAGATACAGCCAATCTTTTGGATGTGATGTGACCTAGCAGGTGAAAGGCACTGCCGGTGCTCAAACCCAGGTCCCTGTTGCCCAACCCAAGCACACTGTAGAATACAATACACTGCTCACAAGAAATTGGGGATATTTCCAAATGAATATGACAATTAAAAAAAGGAAGCATTTGATTTAATTAAACAAAATAATCAGAAAAGCAAATAAAAAAGTTGTTTAATTTCTTAAATGAGATGCAAACTCCAAAATATATTCCTGAGGGTGAACAGAAGCAAAACTGCAATGATAGTGCCACACATTGACTGTTCAGTAGGGTTTATGGTCATCCAAGACTGACAGTAATGGGGCACAGACATGATTGTCCAGCAGTTCTTGTGGGATTTTCCTCGTATTCATTTTGAAATATCCCCTAATTATTGAGAGCAGTATGTATGAATCTAGTGCGTACCTGTGCTGTGCAGGTGCTGTATTGGGTAAACATGGCCTCATACAGCGCCATCAGTCCACTCTGGCCTGCAGCAGCGCATGCCCTGGCCTCCAATACTGGCAGAGACTAAACAGAAAAAAAGATGAAACATGGTTTTATAAGTATTACAATTTAATTAAACCGTTAATTATAATATGAAAACTACAATTTTCACAGGTTATTTAGATGAAGTGGCACAAGACAAATCTAGAAATAATACAGCAGGTTACCATGTCTTTGAGCTGATTTTGTCCAGAATGAAGGGCCTGTCTGACACTCTGAGAGAGAAGAATTTCATGCCTCAGTCTTTGTTTTCCAAATGCTACAGCACCGCTGGTGACAATCATCATTTCCCTGCCCTGGTTCTGCAGCATTGCCACCTTAAAACAGACAATTTATGCTTTTTTAAAAAATAATATTTCTAACCGCTCTAAAAGATTCAGCAAAGTTAGTACCAAACACACTTCACGGATGATTAGGATACAATCAAAGTACTGTCTGGCATGCCAGTAAGCATGTTTGGTTGACATCCCTTTGGTCATGACAGCCTGATCCATTAGGTCAGCCCCAGTCAACTATCATCACTGTAGTCCAAAAAGCTCATACAATAGGACCACCAACAAACCAATGGGAAAATGCCCCTGGAAGCAATGTCAGCACCATGTTGGGAATCATGGATTTAGATGAATTGGTCCCCTTGTTTCCAATGAATGGAAGACAACAACATACAAAGCCATTTTTACAGAAATGTATTTCTCCCAGTATTTTGCTAATAGCGTCAGAAAACCCGTTTTCCTGTTTCAGCATGATGACGTCTCTAGCCATCAATGCTTTGCCAAGTTGTGTGTTTGCAGTAAAAATCCAGTCAATGCCTTTGGATGTAGTTTATGTTTAAGGGGTTCACAAACTTTAAGACTTTAAGCCATATTCGACTAACAAAAAAACTGTGACATTTGCTATAATAATGTTTAAAAAAGAAGTGATTTTCAGGCATTACAAAATTGAAATTTGAAACAGTGCTAGCCAACTTTAACAATAAGCATAGTAGTTAAAAATAAATGTTGGTCCTACCTGCACCTTACACCGAATATATAAATCTATAAAAAAGTCTCAGGATACCCTTTTATTTCAGAAACAATGACATATATGAATACTCCAGCAAGTAATGGGTTTGATTACGCCTGGAACACAGTCGGCATCTTGAAAGCTGTCATATTGGATCAAAGGCCAATGGGAAGGTGGTAATGTAGCGTATCAAAGAAGACCAGAATTATCTCAGAAATCGAGTGTTGCAGATTTTCAATATCTCTTGTGGTTCAAAAGTTATCACAGAATTAAAAAATTTTTTGTTGTTCGTCACAGGTAACCGAAGATAGAACTGATAATTTTTTGCAGGTTGGAAAACATGTAAATAGGGTTTTTGAAATTCATTTTGCCTCTACTTGCACCTTCCACTTGACTTAGAAATATAGCAGTCATATAACAGTCCATTCCAATTATCCAAACCATTGCCTGGAACAAAGCAGATTGAAATATCTGAGTTTGACTGAATTTTATTGTCAAATCTTTGTCAAGCATTGAACTGACTGAAAACCATTACAATTTCTAAAATTTGTGACAATCCACCTGACAAAAAGAACAATACTAAACAAAGAGGATTTTGTTAATACTAATAATAAGTTACCAATTATTATTCATTCTATAACATGAAACTAATAAAGAACTACTGTCTTTCTGTTACTTAACATTAACAATACTCCAAATAAGAAACAAAACAACAACTCCGATAATGAGTCTTACCTGTTCAACAATGGAGGCGAGCCTCCCAAGAGCAAGGCCGCACTCGTCACCGCGAGTTACTACAGCACTGCCAAGCTTTACCACGATCCTTTTGGCTTGGCGCAGTTCACTGCGGTGAGCAAACGATTTACCATGGGGACGTGCCAGTGGCACTGTTGGTGAAGGGGGAGAGAGGAAGGGCTGTTACTTCAGGAACACACATCATAGACACACAGAGATAGAGGCATCGGAAACGAGAAAAACTAAGGTTGTGCAGAAAGACGAAGTAGATAAGACAAAAGAAAAGCAATGATAGTGCTACCTAGGGGCTGTGCAGGAGCTGACAAACAGATTGATATATACTTTGACAGGTGATAAAAAACCTACTATGTAGGTTTTAAACCATTTTTACCCTTGTCATGGTTGCAGGGGGCTCAAGATACTATCCCTATAATTCACAGGGCTCAGATGAACATGTACCCTGAATGCAGTAGCATGAGCGATCACCACAATTTTAGCGGCCCTGTAGTAAGGCACTATTAGACAACATTTAGTAAACCAAATAGGACACTCCCTTTTCTAGGTTCACGACGAGCAGACTTTTCTATTTTGTCACAAACAAACAATTTTTTAAAAAGACTCAAGAAACTTCAGCATGCAATTTGCTGCAGTACACCAACCACTAAACCTCTATGACAGCAAAAGACAGGGGTTAGATGCCACATCAGCAAAGCAAAACGCACCCCTGTGCTACCAGAACAGCGAGAAAGCCAGTGAATTAAAGTTAGGAACAGTAAAAGAGAGGAAAAACAAAACAGCATGCATATGTTTGAATGTTCCAGCAGCAATTCCAAGCAATTATGACTAGTGATTTAATTTCACTTTCATCTTCTGTTGTAGGCAAAAGGAAGTGTGTGATCCAAACTCACTCTTTCCTTGTGAAACAGATCTTGTAAAACTTTTTGGGCCCACAGAGAACCGCATGCACAAAGATAGTCTTCTCAGCAACATGATGAATACGTTCTTTCAACTGTAACACACATACAAGGGACAGGCCTGGTCATTAATCCACATTTGAAGCCCAACAAATGGTTTCCAAAGGGCAATCATATACTCTCTTTTTGAGCAACAGGTTTCTCCTTGCATCACTACACACAATTGCAGTTCAGTGTTATCCTTACTGTGGACTGAACATTTATATTAGTCAATATAAAGGAGTCCTTTAATTGCTTAGAAGGTAGAAGACCTCACAGACTATTACAGGCCTTGTTCTTGGATTGATCTTTACTGGTAAAGTGAGTGGTCTTGAATTTCCTCAATTTGAAGTTCAATGTGGGCTTGCTGTTGCAGCATCTCAAGATGACCCATCAGGCCTCCTCTTACATAGTCACATCCAATCATGCCTGCATATAATCTAGGCATCATCCACAATGTATGACTGGGCCAAGCCATGCAGTGTTTAGCACATTATATTGCTGAGCCACCTTAGAGCAGAAATATTATTGTATACAATCTAAAACATAACATCTGGAATGCATGTTAAATGCTGAGCACCTTTGCAGATGAGTTACTACTGGTGTCATATGTTCACATAATTCAAATAAGTAAGTGTTGATTTAAATTGTGTAATCAAGGGCTTTTCTCAACACATCGGGGATATCATCAGCATATTGTGAAAATGTGTCTTTAATTATCACGATACACTATTTTTTACCATGTAGCCCACCCCTAAATGGGACATTCAGAATTTAGAGGGGCACAGCTTTATCCCTCAGTTGTAGAGGCACAACTAGTCACAAACTCATCCCTGTGAAAAAAATGAATCGATTAAGTGATTTGGACTAGAGGGCCATGGATGAGCAATTAAGAAGGAATTAACATACATAATTTACTACTTTTATTGTAATATAATTGATAACTTTGTTTAGTAATAATCATTCATACATTATCTTGCACTTAATGGCGCTAGTGGTCTAATATACTGCTCATAAAAATTGGGGTATATTTAGTTAGCAGTTTATGTACGTTTTGTAGGTTACCAAAACATAACAATAAAAAAAGACTTTTATTTCATTTAAAAAAAAATGAACCTAAGATATTTCATGTTCTGTTTGGACAACTTTATTTTATTTGATAATAAACATCCATTACTGCATTTAAGGCCTTGCAACACATTCCAAAAAGGTGGAACTGGGACAATATACAGCTGTTAATAAATAAATAAATAAATAAATAAATAAATAAGATGTTATTTCAAACAGGTGATGTCAACACGTACTTGTGATTATGATTTGGTGGGCAGATGATCTCTAGTTTCAAATTTAACCCCGGCATAAAATCGTTACACGTTATTTTTCCTAAACAGTTTATATTCGGCTAACTAAATAATGAAATAAAGATATAGCAATCTAACTACCCCAGCTCATTACCAATTATAGTTAATTATGCATCAACTATACTATAGCAAGCTATCCTTGCTATATCCTTTTTACTCTACTCCAGTTAAAGTGACTATCTGCTTTAACTGTTTAACTGTAATCAGACTGGATCATTACTGAATTGTATAGGAAGATAATGCAATAGCTTCAGCTTGCTAATCATAATAAAAACAACTAAGACATGCTTCAAGAAACCAACAAGCAAATCTAACGCAAAATAAACACACTCCTGGGCACTAAGCTGCATCGGTTTAGACAATGTAAACAGAGCAGTCCATGAAATAATATTACATACCCAGCTTTTGAAAAGCAATACAACTTCTGATCCAGCTCAAGTTCAACGCCAGAGCCCGGTTACAAGTGCCACATCAACTCATAATAGCTGCTAGCCTTCAGCCATTTTTACGCATGCGTACTTTGTTCAACACCCGTATTCCGCTAGAACCCGCCTGCCACGCTACGGTACCCGTAGTCCGGCAAATAAAATCGGGGCGCTTTAAATTAACCATACATTACGATTCCGTTTATACTTGGTGTTTGTATGTTTCTTGTATGTAGACTGTACACGAATAAGCGTTTAACCAAATCACCACTTCGTCAAACACGTCTCCAGCCAAATGGATTCAAATCTGCCTGTTGTATCCCGCGTAATATGGAAATCAGCTTGTGAGACTGGCCCAGTTACTTCCTGTGGTTTTGAAATTTTGTGTTTTTGTTTGCGTCATTGTATAACATATATAATGAACTTTCAACATCTTTTATGTTTAAAAGTACCCAATGCAATAATGATATTGATTGCGATCGTAGCAGGTGCTTACTGCTGCTTAGTTTTTAATGTCGGCCGTTCATTTTGGACAGTGCTAGCGCTAATAAACATTCTAATAAATAATCTAATAAAGGATAAAATTGTGTTAATCAGTTATCCCTGCTCTTCACGACAGTTTGGGCAGCAGTGCAGTGATGGCGTCATGGGTCACGTGTTCAATGTTATGACCCGGGTGTCTTGAAGAGGTTTATTTAAGTAGTGTTTATTTATTTATTTATTTAAACATCCAAATAATATTCAACAATTGCACATAATGAATAAGGTCAAAATGTAATGCCCAGAGCAAATAAATCTATATAAAAAATAAAATAATAATAGAAAGACAAGAAGGGGAAAGGGGAAAAGGCGAAAAAAAACAAGAAAAAAACTTCGACAGACTGGTTATTTTTAAACATTCAACATTTTGATTTAATGTGTACATAGTTGGAGGTCATTGAAATATGTTTATGTGTGTGTATTTGAAATTTAGCAAGTAAGAAAAATAGAATAACAAGAAAACATACATTTGTATATTTGTTAAAACACTGCTCACAAAAATTAGGGGATATTTAAAAATGAATATGAATCAATTAAAAAGAAGCATTTGATTTTACTTAATTAAACAAGATAATCAGAAAAGCAAATGAAAAGTCAAATAAAATTGTTTGATCACACAAATGAGATGCAAACTCAATTATCATGATTGAGTAGCACGTGACATATTCATGGGGGTTAACAGAAGAATGGTAAACTGGACACGAGTGCCATACATTGACTGTTCAGTAGAATGTATGGTTACCCAAGACTACCAAAACACACAACAGTTGTCCAACAGTTCTTGTGGAATCCTCAAATGGATGCATTTGTGTTGTGTATGAATTATATACTGTACTTAAAACTGTTCTCAAAATCTCCTCAAACATTTTGTTCCATATTAACAAAATAGTAAGCTGTTTCAAAAAAATCAGCTGTTTCCAGCATCACAGATTTGTTGTCCCACATTAATAGTGGATGAGGAGAACTGGTGACAGTGGAGGTCATTTAAGTACAATGAATTCATTGTCATGTTCAGGAAAATAATTTAAGATGGTTCAAGTTTTGTGAAAGGGCTCATTTATCTGTTGGAAATAGTCATGGACATGGTCAGCAGGAATACACAGGTAGGAAAATATTCTCCCATGCTATTACACTACCAGAAGCATGATACAAGGCTGAATGGAGCTATACTTTCATTGTTTTTTTATGTTAAATTCCAACTTATGGTCGGTGCCAATTGTAGCCTCTTAGCTGACTGGTGTGTCACCCGGTGTGATCTTTTGTTGCTGTAGCTCATCTACTTCATCCTGACCTCTTCTGAATTCAGAAGTGCTTTTCTTCACACCTCAGTCATAATGAGTGGTTATGAGTTACTGGTGCCAATCTACCTTTCTCTGTAGACCCTAGAAATGATGAATGTATGAAAATTCCAGCATATTAGCTGTTTCTGAAATACTCATCTAACACCAACAATCAAACCATATTTTGTGTCACTTTAAATCACATTTTTTTCCAATTCTGTTGTTTAGTTTGAAATTCATCAGGTTGGCTTGACCATGCCTACATTTCTTATGAAAGCTGATGAGATATTAGAATGAATAAGCAATTGATTGGGTGTACCTAACAAAGTGGCGCATCAGTCTATATACTGCCTATATAACTTTTATCATTGAAACTGTTCAATTTAAAAAATGGCTGTAACGTTAAGAACTACTGCTGTACCTAAGATGATGGGAAAATTAATTCTCTTCATCCTATGTCCCATTTGAAAGTTACCAAGGAACAGAACACATATTACCCAAAACCAGTTTTAGGGTATAAATTGCAATTAAAATAAGAATAAAATAAAATAAAAGGTTAAGAATAATGTCAAACATACCATGGATACCTTCAAAGCAGCAAGTGACTACATATTACTGAATAATACTGAATAGAAGTGTATAATTTTATTCAATTAAATACCAGCAAGCAATCACTTGGCTGTCTAACAGATGTTTTGGTGAATAAACATCGTGCAAAATTAAGACTGCAATCTCTACAGTTTTCCCACATTCTCCTCATTCATGCTGCAGAACAAAAGTTGAAGGGACACACTCTTATTGAAAAGTGGTAGAGACTACAATAAAGTAAGAAAAATTATAGGAATCATATGCTGTATGTCTTATTTTAGGTATCGTAGATAAAGTTAATTTATTAAAGTTACTACTACTACTAGGTACTATCACTCAAATAATTACATGTCCACTTTATTAATTAATTCACTTTCTTTTCCGCTCAATACTTTACAGGGTTGTGGAAGTGCCGGTAGTATAACGATCCTAGATAGGGCACCAATCCGTTGTATGGCACACACACTTGCCCACTCATACACAGTAGGTCACTTTAGCATAATAAATTAGCCTATAGCTTGCCTTTGGCTGTAGGAGGAAGCGACAGCACCTGCAATAAACCCACACAGATATGACAAAGGCAAAAAGCCAGGAGCTTCTCAGTGGGAGGTGATAGTGTTACCCACTGAGCCATAGTGCTGCACTCACCCAGAGTGGGTACTAAAAAACTAATAATAAGAAGTAAATATTTGATGGTTCCTTTCCATGTATTTATTACAAATAATATGAAAGTAAGCTTATTATGTGTAAAAACGTGTTTGTGAGTGTTTACATGTCATGTGACAGAACTGCTTTTCACATTAGGTCTGCAATTTCTCATAGACCTGTTTTGTTTCTAACACACTTCACTGAGCACATGGCATTCTCTTCTGTTCCTCAACATCATTCAAGCTGGCCCATTGGCTGTGGTCTGTGAGAACCTACCCAAAACTCAGTTTTATATGGAGATTGGAGGTCATAAATAGTGGAGGCAGTTAGAAATTTTAGCCTAGTGCTTCCCATTGTGAGACCACAGAATATACAACCCTGATTAGAAAATACTTATTCTTTCGAGCCCCTTCCAAAATAAATATACTAATCTATGTCTGTTTAGACATACTCGCACACTGAGATATTGTACTAAAAATGACTACTCAGTCTTTAACTGAGAAGTATTGTCTTGAAAAATAAAAGTGGAAAAACATTCAACAGCAGGGCTAAGAAATTTAAGCCTTTCATGAATCAAGAATTCCTGCCATTACAGCTTGTTTCCTGACATATAGATTCCTGTATGACGGTTCAATCCCCAAGATAATGGCAGCTGCCGTACAAGAACTCTAGATGCACCATTACAGCCAATGAATGCTTAACCAGGTGTACACAGGAGCCCATTAATATTGTGTTTTAGTATATAGTACACACTCAGTTTCACAAAAAACTGCTTCTCCACATTGCAACCTCAGATAAAAGAGAGTGAAGTGTTAAAGTGCTGGAGGGACTCCAGTCTGGAATGCACTCTGGTAGAACGGTACAGACTGTTGGATTTGTGGAATCATGTGGACTTTTGTATTACTGGATTTATGTTTGTTCTTCAGAGATGTATCAAACTTAGAAAGGTACAAAGAGTCCATATTTGTTTTAAACTCTTGGTTTGAATTCTACTTTCAGCCAATAAAAGTGTTTGCTAATTGTGAATGTATAAATCAAATTCCTTATGTCTTATCCAATGTCATTCCACAGCACAGACAGGATTGAAGCATTCTCCATGAGGCCTCCATACTCGAATACTCCAAATCTCAATTCTAAAATTACATTGGATTCATTGCTAAAGAAGAAACAGTTCCAGTTTATTGCAATACACATTTCTCATCACAACACAAGCAAACAAAGGTGCCGGTGGCTGGATGTTAATGGCAGGACACGTAATGGGTTCAGTGACAAATTTCCTTCTGCTATGTGCTGGGTTTGTGTCTGCTGCACTTATACCAGCACAACACACACTAACAAACCACCATCACAACTGTGCCACTGCAGTGCTAAGACCTATCCACCATTCAAATACTACCTGATCTCTGGTAGTCCGTCGGGGGTCCTGACTATTACAGAGCATAGTAAAGTGAAATTGTGTGTGTGTGTATGTGTGTGAGAGTGTGTGTGTGTGTGTGTGTGTGTGTGTGTGTGAGAGAGAGAGAGAGAGAGAGAGAGAGAGAGAGAGAGAGTATCAATGTAAACACATTATTTTAACAAAACAAGGATCTTGTCATTGTACATTGT
>JAVSBV010031819.1:0-11616 GCA_033117975.1 Parotocinclus spilosoma | reverse complement strand
AATAATAATATAGTATTTTATATATATATATATATATATTACACATATACAGGAATATATCTCAGTGGAGTCTATCAAGAGAATGTGTGTGTGTGTGTGTGTGTATATATATTTTGCAGATCCACCTGCAAGCACCAATGGTTGAAAAAAAAAAAAAAAAAAAAAAAAAAAAATCATCTTTTCCCGCCCTCTGGTGGAGAGCTAACGGTTTTCTTCTGTTGATTTTATTTTATTTTTTTAATTGTAGGTTAAATAAATTTTATTGCAAAATAAAAAAAATATTTCATCCTCCTTCCTTGTATTGATTCCACACAGTCCTCGAGAAATTGAAAAGTGCTGAAAAATAAAGATTTTTAAAAAATGTTTCCCCTCCTCAGTAGATTCTTAAGTAGGAACATCCGAGGAACAAGCAAATAAAAAAGTCTGGCCTTACTTGAAATCCGTACAGAAATGTCATCTAATCATGAACACAATGAGAGAGTGTTCAACATGTCTCTAAATGTTCTAAAGAAAAACAAGCATGTTAACACTAGGTTTCCCAGATTACCTCCTGTTTAATACCAGGAAATTACCAAATTACCTAAAACAAGGGTTTTTTTACCCTCTCCTTTGTTGAATTTTTGAAAATATAGTTCTTGCCGTCATCTCCACTGTACCAGACTTTACACATGACCTGCATCGGTGAGGCACATCTTCAGAAGACTAAGTATTTAAGTCGTAAGTATTTAAATAGCTGTGAAAAACTATATCAATGTAACTGTAACTACTATGTCACTGTAACTGTAACTATGTCAATGTACCTTTAGTCTATGCATGAATGGAAAATGTGAGTGAGTGGTTGAAAGCATAAGTACATTTTAAAGGTTCTGTTTTTCTTGGGTGGTGGGGCCACCCCCACCTGGGATTGAAGCCGGGACCTTCTTGTTGTGAGGCAAGCGGTGCTACCCACCGAGCCACCGTGCTGCCCGAACACAATTAAAAATGTAATTACTATGTTAATTGACATAAATACTTTAAGCAGTTGCTAAATTACATCCTCAGAAGTTCGCAGTTTTGATATCTACACTGCTTCACTCAGTGACTCAATGCTAATTTCCTACTAGCAGGCTGGAAGTCTGAAGTTTGGAAATTTAGCTGAACATGCAAATGAGTGAGTAGTTGGTTTCGATAGTAGAAAACGAAACTACACGAAACTTTTGAAATCTTCTGCCTTGCCTGCCAGCCATTTTGGGAAAGTACCACCAGAGAAAAACATGCTGCTGATCTTTTTATACATTATATTTTACTGCTGGCCAATCTGGACAGATTGGTTGAATATAAAGTTTATAATTAGTTATATTTCAATGACAGACCTTTCCCTGTAAGCAGGTTGGAGTTCATGTACATGATCATTCCTAATCCCTAGATTAGATTAAAGGTTTCCTTTTTTCATCAGACTGATTTTATGGTGGAGCAATCCACTGACGCAATAAGATGATTAACATTGTACCTTTATTACCCTTGGTCTTCTTGGTACTTATGGGGGCTGGAACAAAGGGCTGCTCAGTCTGGCGGTTAACATCACCTCCAGGGCTTCCAGACTCATCACCCTTTTCCTTCCTGCGCTGCTGACGCTTCTCTCGGTTACTGATCTTCGTTTCCCAAGCACCTATTAAAGAATTTTATATATAAATTACACAATAAGATGTTCAAGCTGATTCTTCTTATCATGGTATTAACACACTTGTTGAGATTCGGCAGAAAGAGAAAGAAAGATGTTGGTACAGTAACTGAGTGCTGTGTCATCCCTCTTGTCACTTAAAAGAAAAATACAATAAAATAAAAATTTATGGTAAAGATTAGTCATAGTTTATATAATGTTTTTATTATTTTTTTTTTTTAATAGCTGATGTTACGAGAGTTGCATTGCCGTTATCACCATTTTTATTTAGTATAACTATTTATTATTACTGATAAAACTTGTTATAACAAAATTAAGCAGCAGCAACTCACAAAATTAGAAATAATATAATATAACAATTAACTTCTCTGCATTTTCTCCACTATTGGGGGCAGCACAGTGGCTCTGTGGGTAGCACTGCTGCCTCACAGTAAGAAGTACTGTGGAAGATAAGTAATGGATAGAATAGTATATATAGCACTATAGAAATAGTGGTCAGTTGGCCACTAAAATCAGATTTAAAAATTATTTGAAATTCTGTTTGTTTAAACACCGAAAAATGCAGACATGTTACATGCAAGAGTCAGACTGTCAAATCACTGTACCATCTTCAGAGATATTAGGTAAGCAATCTAATCGTTAATTGTGCAAGGTAGCAATAATGATCCTATAAACAATACTGCTTATCCTTTATACATGCAAGTGTAAAACCATAAACTAAACTGAAAAAACAAACAAAAACAGTATTCTTTAAACAGTGTGTTCCTAATTACTGGTCAAGAAATGTCAGTGCATCACAAACATTGTACATCACAGTCTTTAATTGGTCCCACACTAACTTATTATTAATCTTATTGGCCAATTATATATTAAGCAATCTTAAATGAACTACAATACCTAATGTTATTAATTTCACCAAAACATTACTTGCGTAGCAAAGAAGATCACAATTCATTTATATTTTACATAAATGTTTAAGGCAGAGTATATGACCATCTTCCTCGTCATACGACAAAATCAAAGATTTTGTTAGTCTTTCCTGGTAATGCATCTAGCTTTGCGTCAGTTAAGTTTCCAACACTCCGCCGAAAATACCAATCTTAGGCAAAAACTACTTCATTCATGATGTGACACCAATAAACAAGCGCCTGTCCTTTCGTTCAGGTGTTAACAAAAGTTTAATATTAGGGTTGTTTATTTACAACAATTTAAATCTAACATAAAATCTATGCATTTTACCCCCTGAAGTTACAAATCTACTTACAACTGTACTTTTGCGTAGTATGTCAAACGTTAAGCTTGACAGCCCTACTTTACACGGACTTGTCAAACAATTAACAGTGCAGTAACTTTCAAGTACAAAACAGCGGTAACTAAACGAGGATACACAGTGAATGAAGCACAAGATGGCCATCTATAGTGCAGAAAAGGCCTATCACCATGTTTACTAAAGTGTAGTAAAAAGAAAAAGGATTACACATTAAACTAAAATGTATTTTATTATGGTTACACTTTACGGTGACAAACTCACAGGACAAAATACTAGTCACCCTCTGAACAGACATGCCTTTATGAGCACAAATAACAGCTGTGGTTCAATTTTTAAATGGACAGGGCAGGTTTCTGGATTTAGGTGACACCAATGTTCTGAATGTCTTACTCAATTTTCCTACAGATTAAACAGGATTGACATTTAATGTTTTTGGGCCAAGCCAGATGTGACCGCATCTGAATGTTAATCACACCAATAAGTCACATTTGCAGCCCTGTGAATCTAATAATTGGGATCTTGGAACTCAGGGATAGGCAATAACAATGAGCAAAAGGCAAAACCTGGTTGCTCAGGCTCAGTGTAGGCATTGTGGTTCAGATTTACTCTCGCCTGAAGGACTCATTTGTGCGTAAGTAAAAGACCATAAAAACATTACTCAAACTCCTCCAGTTTTATCCAGACCTTGCTCACGCTCCTCACTGAAAGCTTCTCTGGGTTTTCGATACACACTATGCCCATCATTCGCATACAGGCATAAATAAGATTTAACAAAGGTCTGTTAAGAGCCAATCTGCTCCTTATGTTTATTGTATGCAGTTCCCTGCAGAGTGCTCTTTCAGAAATTGGTTGTGAAGTACCTGCAATTCCTACCTAGCAATTTTTATTTCCAAGCCTTGAAACACATCAGTGGTCCCTGGAAATCAGATGAAGCTTTTGGCCAAAATGCTGAGGAGAATTTCCTGTAGACCGAGATTTATGGCACTGCTGGTAGAGCTGTACGACTGTACACCTTTGATACACTTGCAAATTCAGCTATTTCCTTCAAACTGTGGCCTTTGGCACACCTAAATGCAATTACTCCTTCCTGCCAATTATTAACATCTGCTTTGCAGCCCATTTTCCACACATCGAATGCAAGTTTAATAGCCTTATCCCACTGCAATGCAAAAATCCGCAGGAGCCTGAATTTAGTACCACCTTAAACAATCAGTGACTCATATTTTGTCCAGTGAGCCAATTCTCTGCCTTTTCCACAGGTTAACACAGTTACACGAGGTCTTAACCGATTTTTTTGGGACCAGTTTTGGTCAAATTACCAATTAAGTGATTAACCTATATAATGATCATTCATTTGCACATAGATATGCCATTTTATTACTATGACAATGAGTCAGCAAAAAGCTACATGAAAGTATGCCACAGAACTTCATAATTTCAGCTGTCCTACTTTAGTGTAGAGTCTAACCTTTACTGTGAACATGTGCATCTGAGTGTGTGATACAAAAAAAATACCAACTTTCAGACCTTCATCAGGTTCCTTTCCATCTGTAGCGGAAATGCCCTGGGGATGTTTCTCCTCTGGTTTCGGTTTCTTCTTGCTTTTCTTGGCCTATGTAAAAAATGCGGTTTAATGGTGTATTAGTAATTGGTCAAAACTAATTGGGGCACAAAACTTTTCATTTTTAGACCCTACCCAAATATAAACTGCACAAGCAAAGATTATTATAAAAAACACCATATGAATACTAGCTTTCATGCTTAGAAATGTATATACTTATACGGAGGATGAAAGCACATTTAACATTTTAGGGTGTTCACAAACTTGAGGACTAAATCTATTTCTCTTTAGTACTGAAGAGTTTTCATCCTGAATCATGCTGCATGTCTTGTCTTGACATTTAAATCTGAGATTGTTTTTTAAATTTATGCAACCTTATTACTAATTTCATATTTAATCATATTATTCTAATTTAACTTCATTATCAACCAAAATAGGGGATCTGAGAGCAGGATACAACATAGAAAAAGTTTTTTTGCTGATACCAGAGAAACTTTAGAGCGAAAAGTTCCTAAAGGAAACCTTTATTCTGACAACACAGCATAGAGAAAAAAAGCCTTGGTATAAAAAGCCACAAAAATGAGGAATACTTCAAAATGAAATCTCCATTAAATACCACCTAATTTCTTGGTGAGCAGTCTATAACAAGAGCATGACACAGGCAACAGAAACCAGGACTCGGCAATCTAAGACTAGCTGAAATGCTGAATATTATAAAATAATAAAATCATATCCAATGAGGAACTTCTTATTCTTAAGAACTAGTACAAAACAAATACAGTACATTTATGTAAAATAGCACAATAAAACATTGCTCCACAGTGTAGTTTTTAGTCTCAGTATTACATAACTTGTGCTCTTACTTTCTCAACTTTGATATCTGCAGGTGGTTGAGGAGCCACCGGTGCTGGTTGTGGCTGCTTTTTCGGGAGCTCCTGACCAACTTTGACTTCTTGGCGAGGTTCAGGGATGGTTCCACCATTTGACTGAGTCTTTTGCTGCAGAGAAACAATTACTAATCAGTTCATTTCAAAGTCTTTTCTCCGATCTTGTCTTGACACTTTCTGTATCATGTGTCAAACTTTTAAATGAATTACTGAGTCTCTTAAATGCGTCAACACTAAAAACATTCCCACTCTTACATACTTGACAGAGCCACCTTCCACAAAACTGAAAACAATGCCCATTTCACAGTCTTTCATTGCTCAAGACCCACACGTGCCAGATAGTGAGTGTTCAAAATCTCCTGCAGCACTGCTGCATCAGATCCACTCATACCAGCACAATACAAATCATCCACCGTCCCAATATTTCCTGATCTGTGGTGGTCCTACAGATGTCCTGAACATGAGTGAACAGAGCAGTCTGTAACTACCAAGTGCAGCCATATGGTAAGTGTAGTCGAGCAAATGGACAATGAGTGTAGAAAGAAGGTGCTGGTCTAAGTTGAAGGTTCAAGTGCCTGGATTTTCAATCTGCCAATACTTGGCCTATGTGCAAAGTGACAATCGAGCACGAGTCTTTGAACAGCGGGGGTTTTGCCAATTTAACAATTGCAGAATGTCAAACTGGAAGTCGATGATGACGTGGCGAATTACCATAACTACATGACATTTACAGCCTCCAAATTAGCATGTTAGCAATTAGCCTGCCTTAGATTTCGAAAGTTGACTAGCTAGGTAAGTACATACCTTGTCGGCTGCCTTCTTTCTGTTTTTCTTCTTCGGTTCATCCGTTTTAGCCGGTTTTATCTGCCCAGGGTTGGTGCTGTCGATCACGTCAACGTTAAGCTTAACGCTGCTTTGACTGGTAGCAGCTCCATGCTTTCTTTTTCGCCCTCCTCCACAGGCCGCGAGCCACACCAGCAGCGCCACAAAACTCCCTATCAGAGCCGCGCACACGAGCCCACAGACCGGATAAAGATCGGGCTTTATGCCTAAATCGACCCCCAGCTCATCATGAAGAAAGCGCAATGAGGAGGCCACGAGCTGCCCGAGACGGGAGGAGATCAGATCGGCCTGTTCCAATACTACGCCTCGCCAGCCTATTGCCATCTTAGCACGCTCGCTTAAACGCGCGCACGCGCATACATACACGCTCACATACGCGCGCGTGCGCACGTAGGCATACACTGACTGTAACATCAGACAGTTTTATAAATGCAAATACGAACTATGTATATCCACAATACATACTTACACATTGTTTGCTTAATGTGCTATATCGGAATCAATGGCTAATCGTGACAGGAGCCTGGTACAATGAGTTAAATTAGAGCGACCAGTTAACATTGTTTAGGGCTTTACATTAACTGGTCCCAGTGAATGTGTTTGAACTGGTGGAGTTGTCTTCTTGATACATCGTATCGTTAAAAACGCGGGTGAAAACCTCTACAGGAATGTACACTTTTTTACACAGACACGGGCGTATTTTGGGGTGGCCATATCCCCTGCAGTTCTTGCCGCCCAAAAACAGTTACATTTATACAGTTCTATTAAAAGCACAAACCCTAGGCACTAGGACCAAGCGGAAAACGGCCTCAACAGCTGAAGCTTTAGACCGCCCACAATCTCAACGATTGGCTCTGCCATTTCTTGCCTACTTATGATTGTACGTCCCCGCCGTCCGTCTGATTGTAAACTGCTTCTGGACTTGTAAGCCGGGCCTTAGCAAGTTAAATTGATCTCGAGTCCGTGATCACGTGCTACTGTGAGTTGTTAACATGTGCGTTTGTTCTGCCTGGGTCACATCAGCTAGACGGATTTTAATTTCAAATGTTTCATTTACATTTGAATCTGTGTGTGTGTGTGTGCGTGCATGTTTGTTTTTGGTAATTAAGCGCAAACAGGCAGAATGTGTCTGACACAAATGACACAAGAGACTTTGGAGGTCAGAGTGTAAGTTACTCAAAGGAACACATTACACCCGATCCTCTGGAACTTTACCTTATTATTATTATTAGTAGTAGTAGTATTTGTTGAATTATTTAACTTTATGGTAAACGTATGTATTGCAAGTAATATGTTCATATTATTATTATTTTTTTTTACATTTTTGTAGTGTCTGAGTTTTATTTAAAGTGCTGACAAATAACATTTATTATCATTGTAACTGTAGAGCCTCAACAACACTTTACTGAAGCTTTTTTATATTTATTGCCAAAGAGCTACACTTTTAAATTATTTTCATTTACTATTTGATGTATTATGTGTGCGTTAAAAGGCAGAAACTGGTTACCAAATACCAACAATTAAAGTTTTGTGGGTAAAATACAGTAAAACCTCAGATTACAAATGTGATTTTATACATCCATAGTGTGGGGTAGATATCTTGGCACTGTTCAAGCAGTTCACCCCACAAAGTTGTTTGAACTCTGAATCAAAATTTCACCCATTCACTCAGATAAATATGTTGTTCCTCCAAACAATACGAAAAAACAAATATTTTTTAACAATTGGCCACCATAAAATGCTGTTATATGAGATGAGTTATAAAAGCAAAACCACAGAACTATCCTGAAATAATCACGTCAGCAGGTACAGCTGTGGCCATGAAGCATGTCTTTGTGGGTGGAAACTGGAGTTTCTCATACAAGTATAGTGAGAACATACAACCTTCACACAGAAGGGGGCCTAGGCCTAGGCCAAGCCTCAAGCTTTAGTCTCTGGAGCTGTGGGGTGACAGCTCTACCAACTGCACAATCGTGTCACCGTTTGGCAGCTGCTTAATTGAAATTTAGAAATCAGTTTTACTAGTAGTGATAGAGCATACATTATGCTGCATTGTTACATATACAATACAGAACCATGAAATATTTACCAAATTTCTGCATTCATAAAGGATTTTTTCAGTTATGGCAAAGTGGTTAAATTACAGGGTGAGTTAAAAGACACAGAACGCGTTGCGTGTTGCGTCGTGGACTTTTTGCAAAGGCTGAAAAATGACTGTTGAGATTTTTTTTGTCAGTACTGGTCTTCAGGCAGTCACGATGTGGCTTGTTGTTCAGTCCTGGTTTCTCAAAATTTGGATATGAGGGATGCAACAGTGCTGTGTGAAATTGGTGGTCTTTCTGAGTGCCGGTTGTTGAAGTCTGCAGCTATGATACGGCAGCAACGTTCCACGGACATTAGAATAGTCAATTCCAGCTTCAGTTAGCTGTGTTGATAACATTTGAACCACAAGAGATTGCAAATCTGATTGTGGCAATTCCGAGACAATTCTGGTCTTCTGTGATATACTACATGACCACCTTCCTATTGGAAAATAATCTTGCTCCAGTAAGATAAATTGAGCCGATATTGCAGCCTTCAAAATGCTCTGGACATAGTCTAAAAGATTGGCCGCTCACCCATTACTTGTTGGGGTATTCAGATATGTAATTTCCCCTTTTGTTTCTGAAATACATGGGTGTCCTGTGGCTTTTGACTCATACTGTACTATTGACTACATGTAAGGTCAATTCATGGCTCTAAAAAAGTGCAGATGTGAAAAAAAAAAGCTGCCAGTGTTGGTCCCTTTAGCATGCCCCTGACACTCCCCTGCTTGGCTTGTACCTTGTGAGATTAATGGTGAGTGTCTATGCTCACACTAACCATGCGTTAAATTATATTTTCACTGCACAACACTTACAACAAAAGAAGGAAAATTAAAGTATATTTAATACCCACATTTTATGTTTTCAACTTCAGACTACAGTCATTTATTTCACCTTGATTCAGATCCTCTGAGTAATTATATATATATATATATATATAAATTCACAATTCACTTTCTTGTAAATAAATCATAGATTCAAAAGTCCCTAGTTCTGAGATTGTATATTTATGTTTGAGTTGGCTAGAATGGATAGCTCAATGCAAAACCACAGAATAATCAGATAAATTCTAACAGTACATTTATTGCATTTTATGAACCTGTTAAACATTTTGTACCTTTCGGTTGAATGCAGTGAAGCAGTAACAGAACAAGTTTCACATATACACATTTAAAACAAGTGAGTACCCTGTAAAACAACAAACTGCAAATGTAATAATAATGTCAGTAAATACATATTTATAAAACATTGAGAACATTTTCCCAATTAGGAGTTTTACAGACTAAACCAGATTAATAAATACTCTTTAAACATTTTATATCAACATCATAAAAGTTTGTTACCTTTTCAACCAAATTTGCAATTAATAATATTTCCATGCTCTAAGCAGGACATCTTAAATCAGTTTCTTCATAGAATACAGTTCAGCTGTAACATCATTGTAAAATGTAGGACCAAGGAATAGATTTATTTCTACCCAAGCAGATTCCTGCTAAAATAATACACATGGCATTAAAAATCAGCATCGAGAGTGAATTCACAGTCCGTTGTATTTGACATCACTCCAAACCGTTGGTACTCTGCCACACGCTTCTCAAAGAAGTTGGTTTTTCCTTCCAGTGAGATGGATTCCATGAAATCAAATGGATTCTCTGCTTCATATACCTTGTGTAGAGAAAACAGGATAAAAAAATTACAATTATTATATCAAACAGTACATTCAACATAGGATCACATTTACAATGACAGGTAAAGACTTAAAGATAAGAGCTAATAATAGTCGTTGTCTACACATATATTTGCACATCTTAATATACTGCTCACAAAATTATTTTCTGTTTGGTAATTTCATTTTAAAATATCCACTAATTTTTATGAGCAGTATATTTACTGCAGATTTTCATTGTTTGTTTAATATATAGTATTATTATACATCTTAACTCCCATGCAGGCATCTGTATAATATGGTAGTACTTTGCTCTTGTTTTGCTCTTTACTCTACTTCGTGCTGCTCCAAGACAACTTTGCCATTGGTATTAACGAATTAAAGGAATTTCTCAATCACATTCACTTTATGAACAGCCAGTAGCCAGTTTATTTGGTACACCTACCATAAACAATCAAACCCTTGCATGTTTGTTTCAGAAAATGGCTATGGTTGCAAATATGGGATAATTTATATGGGATAATTTCCATTATTTCTTATAATCATGATCCCACATTGTTCCTCAATAATCACACAATGTTTATTGCTAAAATGTAACAAATTTATTGTTAAATGCGTGTGGAAATAAAAAAAGAACAAAAGTCTTTCGTTTTCCCACAGCACCCAACACTTTATAATCATAACTGTTGATAAAAATTAGGCAAAATACTGGTAGGAAGAAACTGACTGGTGTAGGTACAGAAAAGGGTGTTCGTTATGATACACTGACACTCCAAGAGCATTCAGGTTAAAAGATTATACATTTGGTAATCCAATCATTATCTATACAAATACTAAACTGTAGTTAGAAAAATGATAATGGGGCTTCAGATAAAGGGATTTGACTACAGGTTGGTGCACAACCAGTCTGCTGCAATTCGTTAGCCTGGATATACCTATGCTAAGACAGGTAGACTGACTGAAAATATCGTTCAATGGTGGTCCTTTTCAACTGTGCCAAACACCAGATGCAGTTCATAAATGTAGCTGTATGATGTGTTGTTTTATGCGAGTCTATGAGTCACGCTGTGACACAAGAATAAAAAGGGCAATTTGTGGGTGGGATGGAAAAAGGTATGCTAATTATCCAAACTCAACCTAAGATTATACTTCCTACCATTTAGACTGGTGCTGGATGTGCTTCTCTTCAAACTACAGGATTTTAATACATCATGCTGTTCAGTCGCGTCTTAAACAACGATAGTGTGCTCATCTCTGCTGAAAGTACAATCCTAAAGCTGGATGTGTTTCTTTACATGTCACGGCTAAATATATCGACTCAGTTATGTAATTGAGCACAAAGCACACGTGGGAAAGACGCTCTTTTCTGAATGCATGCTCCAAGACTCTTTGCACAAAGCTATCTTTTAGCCTGTGAGCATCTTCATAGAATTTGCAAATCTGAGGCAGAATGGGCTTCGTTGAAAGTCACGACAGCTTGTTGTTGAATAGTTTTTTTTAAACAGCGATAGTGTGTTCAACTGCGCAGACTATACAATTCTGAGGCTAGATGTGCTTTTTTCAATTTACTAATAGATACGTCAACACAGTTATGTCTTAAAAAGTAAACAATGTGTATGTTGTGTATTAAACAGAGATATTGTCC
>JAVSBV010031808.1:0-11617 GCA_033117975.1 Parotocinclus spilosoma | reverse complement strand
GTACCTATACATTGTGTTGTAGATCGTTTCCAAAAACTTGTTTACAAATTTATTTTTCAATGAACAAAGTTGGTAAGCAACAGTAGTTCTTGTTTGCACGTTCGCTATACGTGTAAATCGTATAATAAAGGTTTAATAAACATTTAATATGTTACATAACACGTCCTATCTTGTAACATAGAGCATGTTTGTTTAATCGCCGGTTATTAGGACCAAAACCATCGCATCCCGACGTGGTCCGATTAACCAGAATCGACTGGCACACAAAGCCTCACAAAATGAGGGGATGTTTCAAAATGAATATTAAACAATTTAAAAAGAAGCATTTGATTTGATTGTATTAAACAATATAATCAGAAAAGCAAAGGAAAAGGCAAAGACAGATTCCAACTCAATTATGGTGATTGTGTAGCAGGTGATATATTCATGGGGCTGAATTTAACAGAAGCATGTTAATCTGGACCAGAGTGCCCCCATATTGATTGTTCAGGTGGGTGCATGGTCACCCAAGAGTGTCAAAACACACTGACAGTGATGGGGCATGGACAGGATCAGATTATCCAGCAGCTCTTAAGGGTTCCTCTTCGTATTCATTTTAAAATATAATTTTTTTGGTATTCTATCTGAAAACTTTTAATCTGTCTAGGAGATCAGCTCCCAACCATTCTGCTCCCAGGCTAGGGCTAGCGAGTAGCATTCACAGGGTGAATCGCGTCATTATCCAGGTCCTTTGCTCAGTTCCAAGCTCGCTAAACTCCAGCAAAGAAGTGTAAATCTCTCACTTCAGTTGTTACGAAGGTGTTACCCAGCTGAGAAATTGGCAGCAACTTGTTTGTAGGGCAGCGTGAAGAAGTCAGTGATGTAACTTGTTTTTTACGGGGCAGCAGACAAACCTCTGTTAGCCTGCATTAGTGATTTTTCTGCCTGGATTCCTACCTTTTAAATGTAATAAGAAAGTCCCTAGTTTAAAGTTTAATTGGGTGGCATTGGGTCACACGTTGCATTTGGCAAACAACGTAGCAATTTCTTGGTGCCACAATCTCTCGGGCCAATCAGGATAGTACTAATTAGTTCTATAGCATTAACCCAAACCATGTTTGCACCAACACCCAAAATATGCAGCAGTAACCGTCGACAGTCAGAGAGACTCTAGAGGGGCTCTAGGGAGCTTTCTAACCAACAACGGAACCCTAAAATTGGTTTCTAGTCTTTGCTGTTCAATCCCAGTTTGAATCCATCCTTAAGGCTCCTTTTTGAAAGAACGCCCTTAACGAATTTTTGACGAGATTGTTAAGAGGAACAGATAAAATGTAGAAAGAAGCTAATATGAGGACTAATAAGAGGGGAAAATGTAAGTTTTTCTATACGAGATCTGTAGTTTAGCACATGTAGCTGGTAACGGGACAAAAATTAACTGATTAAAACGATCAAGATTTAATTTAATTCATATTAATATGTGACATTTATTAAAAAGTGATTTTACATGATAAAATACATATTGTTCCCCTGAGACAAACAGTATAAAAGGATATAAAGGAATTCTATACTTGTGTTATTTTACAGTCTTAACAATTTTTATGATACATTTTAGTTTTAATACATTTTAGGTACACACTATTGAAATGAAATAGAGGTTATTACAAATGAACGTTTATAATATGTAAATAAATGGATAATGTTTTTTTTTTCTTACTGCGAATGGTTCTAAAAATGTTCCCTCAGAGTTCCTTTTGTTATTCATCAAAGCTAATTGTGACGTGTACGGGGAGAAAAGTTGGTTCATTCCCTCAGACTACATTCACAAAAAAAAAAAAAAAAAAGTCCAGTTTATTCTGGCAGTTTAAAGTAAAAAATGTTAATACATTTGTGCTGTTGTTTATATTAAATCAGAAGTTTTGGTGCTCCTTGGTTAAAAGCTTACTGTAGATGCCCCTTGTAGTCGAGGTTCAGCAAATTAAGAAAATGAATGATTAACATGCATGGTCATTGGCTGAAATAAAAAATGGATGTGACCCACTGAGAAAATATATCACACCAGCATGACCAGTGGTAAAAACGGATAAGCAAAAAACTGGAAAGCAAAACTGAACAGCTCTTTGGGTGGTAAATAGACAGTAAATATACAGTTGTGTAGAAACTGTAAATGCTATGTTCATGTCTAAGTGGCTTGTATTTTGTGCCCAGTGTTCCTTTAAAGTACATTAACAAACATGTTTTACAATCTTACTTAGTTCTTGTTTTATTTGAAAGTTAAATGCAACAAAATTCAATTCTCTTCAGGCTTTTTGAGTATATTTTGTCATGTAGATTAGCTAGTAAAATAAGTTAGAATGTCTCTCGACTGACAACTGCAGTGATGCTAGCCAATCGGGGCATCTCCTTGAAGTTTGTTTGGCTGCAGTGCAATGGCCCGTGGTGACTCAGTGGTTAAGATACTGGACTGCTGCCCAGTAGGCTGAGGTTTCCAGTCACATCACTGCCAAGATGCTTCTGTTGGGCCTTTACACAAGACCCAAAACCTTCAACAGCTCACATTATCCAATCTATTATAAATCGATTGCTATTTTCTCTGAAGAAAAATGTAGAAACACCTGCTGACTTTGAGTTTTGGAGACAGCATTTTTATCCCCCTACCCTCACTGCCTGTGATGGGAGATTCATTATGGTATAATATTAGGTTTCAAGCCAGAACTCTAAGATCTGTACATAATGCACCAACAAACAAACCCAATGTAAAATAACAGTAATAAGTGTTAATTAATGCTGTGGGACTAGTGGTTAAGTTACTGGACTATGGACCCGAAGGTCCAAATTTCAAATCCCACCTCTGCCTGAGTTGGCAAGGCCCTTAACCCATAATAGCTTGGATTGTAAGATATTAATTGTCACTCTGGATAAGTAGCTCAAATTTTACCCTGTACTCTTAATAATGGCTATGTCCTATATGTATGTTACGTTGTTGTGGCTGTTGCGGCTGCAAGGTGTATTTTACTTAGACAAACCATCAGGTGTTAGTGGAAAAGGCCTTTAGTCCTGCGTGGGTCTAACCACGCTGAGTCAGGCTCAGCACAGCTCAAGTGCTATTACCTCTGAGTGCGGTTATTATATCAATTTTGTACTGAGCGGCAGTTAACTGACCTCCTTCTCTGCTATTTGTGTTAACCAGCCAGTGTGGGGCATGAATGAACGAAAGGCTGCGCTATCATTACAGGCTCCGCCCATCAGCATACCACTAAAACCCTCAATTACTCAATCAAGGGCCTATTATCATCCAGTCAGCGGTGCAGCGAATGCAACGCTCCAGACCTGTAATTACCGACTCTTACTCATGGCAATCCTGCAGCTATTACCCAGCCAGCTCTGAAAGGCGTCGCACAAATCCTACTGAGCTCAGAGAAATCTGTGAGAAGGCAAGCACTTCTGAATCGTACAGCAATATTTTTATAACGTCACGTCACTGGCTGAGACCGTTATGGTGTATCCCGCGGAAACGCTCGTCTCAGTTACGTCATTTTGAGCAAAGCAAGCTTAACGGGGACTGAAGTGAACAGGTGATTGTGGGAAATTGCTATTTATTGGGCTGTGGTTATGCTTATTGGGCTATGCGATTAAAGCATTACGAATACGTCGTTGCACATCTGTGAGAAATGTACGAAAAAATATTTGACAAAAACGAGATCTTTTGGTTAGTAAGCGTTGTATATACTGACATGACTGGGGCTGTCAGTCCAGCCAAAGGTCTTGAAGCCTGGGGTCCCACCAGGGTGCATTGATGGACCTTTCACCTTCATTTAAAATGTATGAATGTAAAAGTTGGAGTGTTGGTTTGAAATTTGAGATGCCTTTTGGTTTCAGGGGTTGTATCTGCATTGTAAGAAAACACTGTAAAAAAACACAACATAGAAGCACTTTCACTAGTGCGTTCATACTCCTAATAATACTCCTATCGTGCAACCTCATGATTCTCTGTGAATGAAACATGGATAAGTGGTGGTGGAGTCCCATAAGGGTGTATTATAGGACCACTGACAGGAGAAATTCTCAAGATTTCAAGATGTTTTTTTTCTCTATTTTTCTGTCTATGTGGAAAGGAAATTGTAAGGACAGATTGAGATATAAGAACCAAGCATAAGGAGAGGATATCCCAGGAAAAAACAAACCTTGTTTGTCAATATCAGGCTGAGGGTTCAACTCCCAGTTCTACCAAAGCTGCCACTGTTGGGCCCTTAAACCTGGAGCTTAAACCTGCTAGGACTGGACCTGGTATGTTGAGTGTATGCTGTGTTAGATCACTGAACCTGCCACAGTGGCACGGGGGTTTGGTGGGTAGCACCGCTGCCTCACAGCAAGAAAGTCCTGGGTTCTATTGCAGGGCAGAGCGGCCTGGGTCCTTTCTGTGTGAAGTCTGCATGTCCTCCCTGTCTGTGTGGCTTTACTGGGGTACTCCACTTTTCTCCCACAGTCCAAAGACATGTATGTTAAGTTAACTGGTGTCTCTAAAGTGGCCCTCAGTGTGTGACTGTGTGTGTGTGCCCTACGATGGATTGGCGCCCCATCTAGGGTTGTTATGTCCTTGCGCCCAGAGTTGCCGGGTGGACACCAGCTGGTCCACGACCCTGTGTGGATTGAATGAAGTGTTCTGTACATTTTTCATTTGGTTATGTACAGATTAAGAGAATAATACATAAACGTAGTAAATATAATACGTGGAATAAGATATTGTGAAGTAGTAAAATATCACAAATCTTTTCTTTGCTTTTTTCAAACCCTCGTTCACATCACAGTTTTTGACACAAGGTCTCCATAAACACTCTAGAATTGCTTTATTAAAGATTGATGTAATGCATATGAATGTTTTATGAAGGTCAGATGTAGGTTCCCTTCGAATGCAGGGTTACAAAAAATCGAGCCCACAATTCAGAGTTGGTATCTCCCTTTCCAAACGTGATACGCTTTCTAGTCGTTATGCAGGGCCATTCACGGTCTCCTTGCCCTACCACAGACCCAACCCTCTTGTCCCGGGAACCTGGCAAGGTGGAATAAGGAGAACAGATTACAGTAAGCCCCTTAGAATGGGACGAGGAGCGGGCACACAGTCAGAGAGACAGTCTTCACCCTGCCTTCGCTCATTAATTTGAGGGGCAGAATTGCTCAGAATTAAATGGAAGTTCCTGTTTCGTATCTAGAAAATCAGGCAAGGGTTCCTAGTTCATGTATCTGTAGCCATGTATCAAGTCAAGTCAGATTTATTTCTAAAGCGCTTTTTACAATGAATTTTTACAATATATCTTCTAAATATCTAGGGCCAATCCCAAAACGAGCAAGCCTGGGGCGACAGTGGCAAGAAAAACTCCCTAAAAATGTTTTAAGAAAGAAAACGTGGGAGGACCAAGACTTAAAGTGACCCATCCTGCTTGAGTGGCTCAGATGTTAAATGTCAAAGTTGATCTAGTTTATGTAGTAAAATAGTTTTGTAATGATAAAACAGAAACTGAGCTAAATAAAATTGATAAAATTAAATATGAAATTATATTATTTGGGTTTTTTTTTGGGAGTGGTTAGATGGAAAGTCTTAGGGTGCTGACCACCAGTTGGTTGATGTCACTCAGGTTAAGTTTTTTCGACGTGTCTGGTGGTCAGCAACCTGTTGAGAGCGCTGCGTGTGTGGTAGCGCTAACAGGCTAGGTGTGTTTACATGCACTTAATAATCCGATCATAGTCCGATTTCTGCAGTTTCCCTGATTATATATAAGTGGTCTACAGAGCATATGCAAATCATTAAGACATCTGATAAAGAGATCTGGATTTAATTGCAGTAATCCGATTTTTCAGAGCATATACAGTATATCCATACTATGATTTATATTGGTCTTCTCAGTCTGCGCATGCACACAAACTAACACAAGAGGGTACTTTTACTTTTTTTATTTTAAGAGTCCTCTGAGAGTGTTCTATAGACCTGGTTGGTTTTAAATTTGAAGTATCTGGCAACCTCTGGAGTTACACGCAACACCACTACAGTTACTGAACATTTTCTGGAGACAAACTCAGGATATATTAGATAAATAATTGGAAATTAGATTATTTAATATTAAACTTTGAACTTTACAGCACATCTTTTTGTGAGATGTGGTTTATTTGAAAAAAGTAGATATCAGATTATTGCCTGAGCCGTGAAACCTGGAGCTTTCCCATCATCTGATCACATGATCTGATAACTGATAACAAAATCAGATTTTCTGCAGTTGTCCGATTCATACATGCATGTAAACAGACTTACTGTCAGGTCTAAAACATTTTACTTATATTTTCTTATAGTTAAACTTGGAATTCCTTTGAGGATTAAAAAATGTTGTCGTCTGTTGGACAGTAAGTGGACTGGACCCTTTTGCTTCACCTGCATGGATCAGATCTGTTCTTGGTTTGTGTGTTTAGCTGAAAGAATCTGCTGGATTGCGTTTGTCGGCTCTGATGTTCTGAATCTGTGCTACTAATCATGGCTGGGAGTTGAGAATCTCACTCCATTGCACCCTGGCGAGGTGTGATATGATGCCTCTCTGACTCTTCTGTCAAACACTCACTCGCTTTTCAGTCGAATGTGGCTCCACTGGCCTCCTATAATCCCATTACTCAGCCTGCTTATAAGGAACGATACGATTTCATTGTCAGCTATTGCTTTATCTAGAAACATGGTTAGTTGTGATGAGAGTTTGGCCTATTTAGGTAGAGCTTAGCCGGGTAGACGTCTTAGCAAAACTGCTTTACAAAAAGCCATGCGTAGAACGCAAAATGAGCCAGAGCTGACGTGAACTAGGATACATAATTCAATTGAGGCTCGACCCATTCTTTTGTTTTGGGAGAATAAAAGGGTTATCTGAACTGTAATGCTTTATGGGGGGTGGGGGTCCCCAGCCACTTTTGCTGCAGTGTGTGTGGAATTAGTATGTTCTCCTTATGTCTGTGTCGGTACTATAGTCTTTTTCATAATCCAAATATGTGTTTGGTCAAATGGCATTTCTAAAGTGCCCTCAGTGAAGGTGTGTAAGTTTGTACATGTGCCTTGACTGGCGACCTGTCCAGGGTTGGTTTTCTGCCTTGCACCTTGGGCTGCTTCACCATCTCCATCTTTAGATGCTACAACCCTGAACTAGATTACGTGGGTAGAGATAATGAATGAATGTAGCAGTTACAATTCAAGCAATGCAGGAATAAGGATCTTGTTCTGGGATCCACTTGGTGCAGCTTGCAGTATTGGGATTGAAGGCCTTTTGGGTAGTATGCCAGTATCCTAACTGTACATACAGTACAATTTCGTTACAATTTTCCTCCCGTTGTGATGTTGCTTATGAGAAGGTGTGTAGCGTTCCTCCCAGTGCGTGGATGTTCAGTGGGTGGTGGTGCTGTAAATACTGAGCCTGGTGCTGAAGATGGAGATGGATTTTGACAAGGACTTTCAATTTTTTTTTCGTCGTGGTGTGTTTGCCCTGCTTTTTCAGGAAAGAGCGTTTTTAACCTCCCATGCTCTTTCCTTCCTCTCCTCTGGTGACCTCCTTGCTCTCCAAGACAGGCGTCCAACTCGTCCCACTGCCTGCTTCATTTAAAAGTTGTAAAAAACACACATTCTCACAAACAGGAGTGATGATTTGAAACCTGACACCTGGTTACTGTGTGCGATTTTGGCGTGTTCTGTCTGCATCTGGTTTTCTTTGGGCGCTACTTTTTCTTGTTACCACCTAAAAAGAACTTTTGCAATGGGATTAACAGGCATCCTGTACAGTGTTTTAAGGATAGGCCCTGGATCTTTTCCTCTTTTTCACCTGATCTGGTCTTATCAATCCTGGGTCGCTGGAAGCTTCAATTCCAAAAGGTGAAAAACTGGTGCCAAATGTCTGCTTTAGGATATAAAAGCACCTATAAAGGGGAAGCCTCTGCTGGGAACATTGGGAAAGCAGCCTATATAGGACACCATGGTCACTCACACCCAGGGGCAGTTTAGACCGTTCACCTATTGAAATGTCTTGGGAGTCGTGTAGCAACGAGTGAGAACATGCACATTTTGCCCAGACAGTACATAAAAGTGGGGAGCCTACCTGGACCCCCTGGTGCATCATCACTAACACTTCTTGCTTGTGTCATAATATAAATTGGATTTCCTCTCCCGTATCCCTAGCTGAGAACGATTCTATTAGCCAGGGTTGCCTGGCTTTTGCTGAATCCGGTCTGTTTCTAATATGCTGCCTAAGAGGAAAGTGGTCCGTTCGGCGCGGGTTCTTAATTGTTACAGCACAGCCAGGCGAAATTAAATTTAACAGAGCATGGAGGTGTTAGACCCACATGTCTGCTGTGTAGCTCATGCTCAGACAGGCCTGTAGTCGAGCAGATGCATCGCTAAGACAGAGCTGGAGGGCGCAGACAGAGACTGATTCTGCTCAGGAAGAGCTTGTGTAGTATTTCAGAGACCTCATGTGCAAATGTCATTATGTATAGCTTATTATGTCTGTAATAATAGAATGCTTTAAATACAGACACCTGTACAGAGCCTTTGGACGAATTATGACACGAGACCCCATTAACGTGTTTGTCATTACTGAAGCGAGCACAGTTTGTCCTGCTCAGGCATCGGACGTGATGGCCGGAACGAGATCGGATCAAAGCCACCGCTCTGAAACGGATCTGTTTATACTGAACCTGAAGAAAATGAGCGAGTTAAAACACAGCGAAGCAGCGAAGAGGTCAACGATCACGCTGAGATGCAAGCTGTTGCCGCCACGACATCACCTGCAATCACGGAAAAGAAAGGATTCTGTGACAACACGCTCTGTTACGGAGAAATCAGCACGAGCCAGGACGAGCCAAAGCCTGATAATATTATGACTCGATTCTAACGAGAAGAGTCGAGCCGAGTTCAGGTGGCAGGCGCCAAAAACGGACTCGGATGTTAAAATGGCATTGATTTGTTTCACTATCTGTTAGCTGGCTTTAGTCCAAAGTAATGGGGTGTCCTGTCTTGGGAAGGTGCTTGGATTTCAGTTCTGTCCTGTTTTATTCAGCAGAAGCGATTTTGACAAAGAGGCACAGGGACAGCTTCTTATTTGATACCTTGCCATACAGGTCAACTTTGTCTAAAGCTTCTGAGATTGTTGTCACACGCACAGACCATGATCTCAACAAGTCCTTCAAAAACTTGCCAGATGAATATGCTTCTGGTTTTCTTATCTGGACGGATGGCCTAATTTAGGTATGGTGTTGGTAATAAATGGTACTCTGAGGGATAGTTGAAGCCTTTGAAATCTCTTTGTGCTTTTCTACAAATTGTCAGTAATTATATGAAAACTTACACAGTAGCATAATAAGGTAAACATAAAACATTGGTGTCCTATAATTACACAGTCGGTCTTATAGCTTAGTATCCAAATACTGTAAAACATGACAGTTTTCAGTCGTTATCCTATCATGGAAATGTCAA
This sequence comes from Parotocinclus spilosoma, assembly GCA_033117975.1. NCBI lineage: Eukaryota > Metazoa > Chordata > Actinopteri > Siluriformes > Loricariidae > Parotocinclus > Parotocinclus spilosoma. Next base: position 2,151 of record JAVSBV010031808.1, on the reverse strand, counting down.
ACCACATCAGGCGCGCCCGATTGGCGTCTCTTGGCACTGGTAAGGGATCAGTGCCCTGACATTTGTGCTGCCAATTATGAAGACTGATGAGGAAAGTGGTGATGGTGGGATCAGGTTGAAAGAAAAGTTTCTTACCTGCTGAGCCTGAGCCAGCAATTCGCTCAGGTGTACTTATCAACACTGTTCCACTGACAACAAGCCCATTATTAGTGTAGCTGTAGACTTGCATGGCTGAACAGTCACTAAGTAAAACAGCAATTGAGGGTGTAGCTGGGTGTCATTAGTGGAGTAAATTATAATCTTTTGCCCAGTTTAAGTGGATTACGCTGGAGATTTAGATGAATTGGCAGTGTACAGCCTTCAGCAAAGAGAGGGATTGGTTTGCCTTAAAAATGGGCCAAGCAATCAGTTGTATTTACTTACACAAAAATCCCTGTAAATAAACATTTGGGTGCCTGTGATCAAATTCTTTGAAAAGGCAGTAATACAACCTTTGTAAGAAGCCTAAATCTAATGCAGTTATGTCTGTTTTTATTCTTTACAATTGTGCATTCTGTGGTTAGGAACGGTAAAACGACTCAATGCTTTTAAATATGAAACTATAAATAAAAAATGACAAGTTTAAGTGCTTCCTGATTGCTGATTGCTTCATGTAATATGCAAAAAGGCCAAATTTAAAATCTGTAGTAGAACTGTGAAATAATTGATGGACAGTTTACATTTATTTCATTTAGCAGGCGTGCTTATCCAGGGCAACTTACAATTTTACAATCCAAGCAATTGTGGGTTAAGGGCCTTGCTCAGGGACTGTGGCAGAGGTGGGATTTAAACCCTGGACCTTCTGATCCATAGTCTAGTACCTCAACCACTAGGTAATTTGACAGTGGAACCATGAAGTGGCCAAATTACCATAAAAAAAATCATAGAACTGTGAACTTTAGGGTCAAATTGTGAAAGCTTACGCAAACTGAAACTATTAGTGCAATAAGAAGAGAATAGAGGAGCAAGGCGACGGTTCCACTACAACTGTTGCTGCTACATTCCTTTTTTCTAATTTGTTAATAAGCAACAAAAAGATTGCAGTTAATACAGTCTTACAATCCAAGCAATTGTGGGTTAAGGGCCATTCTTAAGGACCCAACTGTGGGGTTTGAACCCTGGACCTTCTGGTCCATAGTCTAGAACCTTAACCACTAGGCCACCACAGTCGTAGAGTCAGTTCACAGTCAACCAAGTTTACAGTTGTACTCTAATTTGACAGTGGAACCTTAAAGTGGTCAAATTACCATCAAAAATTCATAGAACTGTAAACTTTAGGTTCAAATTGTAAAAGCAGTTGACAGTCTTCCTATGAAATCTCACAGTACATTTTATCCTGGGTGATCATATAAAGTCATTCATGCTGGGGTGCATTTTAGTCCCCCAACCCAGTGTTTCTTAGTCAGAGCAGCACAAACTGGTTAGCAATATTAACTCAGAAACAAACGAACGAGTCAGAAACAAAATGGCTCTGGAAATTTAAACTGGGATTATATTTTACCCTGTTTTTTCCTGTTAAAGCCCAGAGTGGTCCTGAACTGGAAGGAGGGTGAGTTGTAAGAGAGCGAGAGGACTCCCGGCACTTTACAGCCAGACGTTATGAGTAAAATGAAGAGTAAATTTGAGACCCATCTTGTTGTGCGAGATCAACAGTTCAAATGCAGATTGTTGACCGTGCCAAGGTGAAATTTTATATCACAAACAACCCGCACGCTTACGCAAACTGAATGTATCAGTTCAACGAGAGGAGAAAATAGGAGCAAGGCGACGGTCACAGCGTGACTGGAACTGTTGCTACTACATTCATTTTACTTCAAATTTGTTAATAAGCAACAAAAAATTAAGGAACCATTTGGGAGCCGAAAGAAATTCCCATCACCACTAATAACATGTCGGGTGCCTTCTTTGCTTTAAATGACTATTATATATATTATATATAAATATATATAAAGTCGATTCCGGTTAATGGGATCACATCGGGACACGATCGTTTTGGTCCTAATAACCGGCTGGTCTGATTAAACGAACATGCCCGATGTTACAAAACGGGACGTGCTATGTAACATATTAAATGTTTATTAAACCTTTATTGTACGATTTACACGTATAGCG
>JAVSBV010031787.1:0-11617 GCA_033117975.1 Parotocinclus spilosoma | reverse complement strand
TGTGTGTGTATATATATGTGTGTGTGTGTCTCTGTGTGTGTGTGTGTGTCTCTGTGTGTGTGTGTGTGTGTCTCTGTCTCTGTCTCTGTGTGTGAGAGAGCGAGCGAGAGACAGAGAGCGAGCGAGAGACATGCACCTAGTAAATATAATTTTTTTGTGTGCTTACTGTTGGTATTAAGTTTACTGTTGGCTTAATCATGTATGCTGTGTGTTGGGCATCGACACTAAATAATTAAGTACAGGACATAGAAGAGCTCTATTCTTTATTGTCTTGAGAGATTACAGTGTCAATGTCAAACAAATACACTGCTCACAAAAATTAGGAGATATTTCAAATTGGAATTGCCCCTAATTAAATAGTCTCTACTTTTTGAGAGCAGTGCATATTTATTTGACATGAGATCCTCAGACAATGAATTGGTGACTTCACCTACTTCAGGAACTGTTATTGCTGTACTGTTGTTATATTGTATGTTAGATTGTTATACTGGTATTGTTATTGCTCTGGTTTCCTCCCACAGCCCAAAGGCATGCATTAGGTTAAGTGATTACGTTAAATTGGCCCTGAACTTTTTTTTTGTTGCCTACAGTCATACGAAGTACAACTTGCAGTGAAATGTTTAAAACGTATACAGTATATGACTAGTTTCTAAATAACCTTTAGTGTTGATATAACCTTGTTTCTTGAATGGCCTTCGGTGCAAAATAGTGAAAAATAAATAGTGACATAAAAAAACAAAAGAAACTATAAACAAACATTCTGATTGTGGGGTTTTTGACAAAGCAGGTTATGCTTTTTCTGTTCCTCAAAATAAATAGATAACAGATAATTGCTCATGACACTGTTTTTTTTTTTAATTTTCACGTTAAATTATATAAAATATTAATAATCTGAGACTTGTTACTTTTTTATAAAGTAATTTTTATATTAATAATCTTGTTACACCCCCTGTGATCTTGGTATTCATTTGGATGGTCACATTTTGCCCATTCCCCAGCTGCTGTGTCCTGCAGAGTGTTCTCCAAAATGACATGACATGAGTGAACGCGTCTGCAAGGCTCATTAATTATTCATGGAAATACATCCCCTGCTAATGGGACGTACAACTGTTTTAATTATTGATGCTCCGATTGACAGTACTGGTACTCTGTCCCGGAGGGAGCAGCTGAACTTACATCTATGACATTGTTCATCGTACCCATGCAGCAGACAACAACTTAGTCAGTCCAGGCTTACAGATGACATGCATCTCTAGGTGATGGTTAATTGTGTATCTTCAATTCCATTGATCACTTTGTTTTTATAAATGTTGAATGCTCGGGGTGTCGCGCCAGGCCTAAGCTGGATGGGTTTGTTGTCACATCACTGTGTTAATTGGTGATAAGTGAAAGCTTATCAGCAGTTAAGACACCACTCTGTCCCTGAGGGAGCTTATTTCATGCCAGCACAAATTAACCGGCAAATCCCTAGAGACTGTTAGCCACGAATTGTGATCTGATATATCACTTAGCAATTATTTATCTCTGAATTTTACAGCAAATGTTTGTTATACAAATATTGTTGTTCATTAATGTTTGATTTAATGATACTTTTGCACACAGTTTCCTTAATTTTCTTTATATGTAAGAATCAGAAATATAATGATAATCCACAAACATCTGCAGAGTGTGCACTATAGGAAGAGATTATACATATTTATTAGCTTTATAGGATCTGTTTGCTCTGTGTATGGGTACTTTGGGCCACATAAAAGCCAGGATGCATTAGTTTGGTTCTTATGTCTTTTTGTTTGCCCTCTGATGAACTATATTTAAAAACCTTTAGCAACTTTATAGCATTTATGTTCCAGGGTTCACTGCAACACAGGACTACCAGTGAAGCTAGTTAGAAATTGGTGGATCGATTCTTTCTAGATTTAAATCACCTGATTTCTGGTTTGTATGTGTAATTGGCGGCAATTGGCTATTTCTTTAATTAGGTTTGTATCTAGTGCCTTGCTGCATGTGCATACACACACATGTATACACACTTACACACACACACACACACACAGCCTCTATTTTGAAACTCTTTCTTGAACTAGTTTTGCGCTGTGTGATTTCAGAGGTCTTAAAAGGTTATTTCAAGTCACAAGATGTGCAGATTCTATAACAGTGCACATGTGCAGATTCTATAACAGACTTGTGGTCTGATTATGTGATTGAGATTTCTATATGATAAAGACCTGAGACAACAAAAAATGACAGTCATCAAATGATGTCATCAAACTGGAAAGCATTAAATATTTTTACGATGGTAGTAAACAATATAATAATAACATATGAAACATAATAAGATGATAAAAATGGCTCAACTATAATTCGGATTTCCATACCATGTCTCTTTGCCTGTTGTGTGCTAAATCAGAGAGACATTCTCTCTGCTGCCAGAAATTCAAAATACATTTGTGTTTTGATATTACCATTACCCCATTTGTAGGTGTATCCCAAATTCATGTCATTCATTACAGTCCTTCTATTGTTATATTTTAGACAGGTTTTGATCACACTGAGATTTCAATCCAAAATTTCTGACAGTGCCAGTACTTAATAGCCCTTAATCGGCCACCAGTGAGCATGTAACATTGAGCACCAATACCAACAATTAAATCATTATTTTACAATGGACCACTTTTGTCTACAACTGCAACCAGCTTCAGTTGTCAAAATATGTCTGAAAATTGTGTTATACATGCTTATAAAAAGTGCTGTTATACATGCTTATACATGTTTACATTTCTCTTAAACCAAAGGTAAGATTAAGTTTCTATTGTCTCAAATAAAACATAGTTAGACTGTGAACTACCAAACTGTAGAATGGCTAAAAACTTTATAAGTAGTCAGTTTTTTTTCCAATTTCTGCATGACTTACACAACCATGAGCCAAAACACAACTCCACAAAGGTTCACTAGACAGGTTAAACATGTTAAACATATTAAACAACTTTTTTAAAGCATGTTATATTTGCAATAATAATAATTCCACATTGGTGTCTTTCAGATGGTTGGTTGATTGAGAAGTAGCATGATATCCTGTTCTTCATCATAATCACAAACTGGGAAGGATAATTGGCTATAATTATTAGTCTCACGCATTTAATTTATTATAAACAAATTCATGCCACACCCTCTATTGTCTTGCCTAACAAACAGGAAGTGAAAGAGAGCTGGTATACTGCCTACAAAACATGCTGTTTGGAAACCACACTGATGATGTCTTTGGCAGTGTTAACTCATAGATTTTCATGGGTTGCAATAAAAAATGTGAGCTGTGCATTTAAATTGGCCAATGATTGGCCAAACCTGAAACTAAATACTGTAACCGTCATTAATAACTAAAGATATTTTATAGCAGCAATACCAAAGTGGATTAGAGGTTGAAGGAGAACCTGTTGCATGTGCCATACATTGTTTAAAGTATTGTGTTATAGGCAATAATGGCTATCTGTCTAAATAGTCTATCACTTAAATTGTCACTTAAAACAAGAAACAAATATTGATTTCTGGGAAACAGACACTCTAATTAGCCCAGGTTACTTTCTCTGGTAACATCTGGCTCCGGTTGTCTTTTCTCATTAATTTTAGGAAGACTGGAAAAAAAAAATCAAGACTCCAAGCTGGCTTGAGGTCTTTGCGGTTGCTGTTGTCACTGTCTCATCTACATCTTCAACATATAGAGTCCTTAAATGGGGAAACATCCTAATTTTTCTGCCATGTAACCATATTCATATTATATTCACTTGGCATGGAAGATATTTTCTGCAGGTACCAGAATTAGAGTTGTGTGTTCACCATTTTAGTCATGTTAAATTATGCGTCCTGTTTTGTTTTTGAGGAATGGAGGAAATTGATTTTTTTGTGCATAATAAGATTTGTTATTTTGAAAGAACAGCTTTCATCTTTTGTGTAAGCCCTCTCTAATTCTTAATGCCAGTTTTCACTTTATGTAACTTTCCTGTATGTTCAAAAACATGTATTGCATTATACAACGTGACAAATCTCATTTATTAAAGTATTAGCTAAAATTAGTATTTTAATATAATACCATACCACCTACCATTGAGGAACTGTATTTCCTCAGTTTATTTAAATCTGCCCTAACCTCCAAGTAGGGGTATTCAGCATTGAATTTAAAATGATTGAGTTTTCCCTAATGGTCTAAATGAGCTGTGAGTCAGCATGTGAAAACACATCAGGACACTCTAGACAGTATATAAAGTCAATGATATGCATTTAACCTTTCTTAGCATGACTAACTGCATGATTTATCCTCCCTTTTCTGAGCATTTGGGTTTTTTTACCTACAGTGGTGATCTGATGCACTGTGGACACTCATTAGATCAGTGACTGTGTGGAAGCCGCTGGGGGAGGGGATGCTGGTTGGCGATGGCGTGCCTTCCAGGGCCAGGGGCACAATTGCAGCCAGGCTGTGACCCTGCTCCGCTCCTGCCAGCTGGCTGTGCGATCTCTGAGCAACATGCACGCATGTGACAGCTGCAGTGTTCTAGTGGCCTGCAGTGCCTTCCTCTACCTTCTGCTTGAGGGGTAGGTGGCCTATTTAACTGGCACCCTATGGCATGGCATGTGATCACCTCAAATTAGTTATTAATGTTAAAAATTTAATTATGGAATCCTCAATCAAAAACTTCACATTTGCCACTTTGTTGATATCCTTGGGATATTATGATTACCTGAATTCTTTGAGGCATGAAGCTATGTTCTACATCAAGTCATCTCCAACTTTGATATATCTGATTTGCACGCTGGAGTCTTGTCATGGACCAGGTATTGAACCGTATTGAAATCCAGATTGTTTGCTAGCCATATTTTTGAGTTGATATGCCTTTCCTGAAGGGGAAAAAAACTTTAATTATTCTGGGAATTGGCTTTGTCTCTAAACTAGGGTTGTGTGATATGATTTTTTTTTTTGATTTTGTTGTTTTAACAATATGTAAGTTGACTTTGAGTATGTCACCCACATGCAAAAAATAGGTTCACATATTTACTGCTTCCTTTATCCAGGTAGATCAGACTACTGCACATGCTCAGTATACACAAATCAATATAGCATTCTATCTAAAATGTAAGCCTGAAGTTAAAAATAAGTGAACAGATTGTGTCTGGAGATGAATTTACAGACAGCACCAGCCTAGCAGTCTATGACATTAGATTTTATTGTCCTATTATGCTCACTCACATGGAGGTGGTTTGGCTTCGGAAAGACAGATGTTACTCAAAAGATGGCAATCTTCAAACGGTCAGAAATTGGTTGCAGTGGGACAGCTTAACAGCTAACTTATTTCACCATCTGCAAACTTATCACCATGCATAATGTGAAAATTATGACTTTTTTTTTTTTTAATATATATAAAATTTAATTTTGTCAAGGACGAGTATCACTTAGATGTTCTTCTTAACCATAAATCTGTGGTTGATCTGATGTGGTAAATCTGAAAATGTGATTTCTACAGTTTAGGCGCTGCAGTTTTCACTTGCTTTAGCTTGCCAAGTAAAGAAGACCCAATTTTATGACATTAAAAATTTATTTTAATGTTATTGCATTTATGTCATTAGAAAGCAACAATTGATATCCTATTATCGTTCCTATTACAAAATCACAGAAGATCTCAAAATATTTCTATGAATGCTGTTATGGCATAAGCAGTGGAAATGGTGCATTGAAGGGTGAAGTTAGATGCAATTTTTTTGTCTTGAGGCACTACACCTTAAAATGACAGTGCTGTTGTAGGTCATAATTTAAAGAAAGAATTACAGTAAACACAATGATAAATATTAAACATCATTTAGTATTATATGAAAGAAAGTTGTGTGTAGACTGTAGTGTGAAGATCTGCTTTGGCTCTTGAAAAGTAAATCCTGATTAGCAGATCTTGCACTTTGGCTGGCACATTCAATACCCCACTGAGGATAATTGGCAAGTTTTAAGTTCAGTCACACTCCTCTTCTCCTTCTGAAGCCTCTGGCGTGCCTGTGCTTTCTGATGCCTTCATTTTTCTCCAATTTGAGCAGGAGCGCATAATGGTTGTGCCCTCATTCTGCCCCACTTGCTGTTGGCGTCTATTGCTTGTTTGTAGCCAATTACTTTTCTGTGGTAAGAAAACAAACATGCCGCAGCCTAGAGACACCATGTCTATTAATAAAAGTTGGGAGACACTGAAATGTTGCAATAACCCATAAATGAAAAGCAGTTGATGACTTTGCTCTGTCAAATCACGATCAAGTTAACAACCATTTGGACAGCTTCCTACAACTTGTACATCTGTAATCCTATAAAGTTAGATTTAAATTTACAGCATTGAGCAGACCGGTTTACACAATTCAACAGTGACTTGTACAATCTTACATCAACACTATTGCTGGTTAAGGGTCTTGCTCAAGGACCCAACAGTGGCAACTTGGTAGAGCCTGGTTTTGAACCCAGAACTTCTGGTCCGTAATCCAGTACCTTAACCGCTAGAATGAAATTTGGGCGATGTGACCATAACACTACCACTTTTGTGTATATACACACACGCACGCGTATACACAATATGTACATAGTGCACCATAAACTGTTCTAATGCTTATCCTATTTTTCCGTTTATCTTAATGTATCCTACCGAGCTAGTGCTGTTTTTGTTCTGTTTTTCTGTACGTGTGTGCTGATGAATGACAAATCTTATTCTAGAATGGTCAGAATTACTCACCTGTTCACTGACAAGTGTGCCTGCAATGGGTGCACACATGTTAAAATTTAAATTTAACTTGGAGTGATGCAAGAAGATAATCGGGTCTGATGTCCTGCTTTCTTTTCCATCACATGGATGGTCAAGTATGTGTGACAGCAAAAGGATGTGCTATGGGAGAAAAACAAGCAGGCAGGATCCCTGGGTCTGAGGACACATGGACATTAATTATATACGTAACCCTTACCGAAATTATGATAAGCACCAGGCGGTTTTAGTGTTTTTAGCTGATCAGTGTATATAATTTTTTCCTCAGTGTCCCATTCTTGCACGCGTGTAGCTGTCTGACACAAGCAACATTTCCATGGACACAGGACTATATTAACGCATGCTGCCATCATGCCATCATTTTATACGCAATGAGCTGGGCCCTATTGATTAAGCTGCCAGACTAAGACTCGAACCTAGGTCGCTGGCTGTATCTCACTGTGCTCCTTTTAAACTCCAAATGTGATTTCAAATGCAATTTATTAGTTTTTGTTAATTTAGTTGTTGTGTTTTTATCTAACTGTTCTCAGAGGTCTCTAGCTCTCTCTGTCTCTGTCTCTTTCTCTCTCTCTCTCATCTTTCTAGAATTCTGCTTTTTTGAATTGTACACAGATAGAGTGAGACTACATTGGCTGAATAGACAACGTCAACTGACATTTACCTCTTGGGTGGCTGCTCTTTGTTGCTGGGTGCATCTGCATGTTCATCCTTCCTGAAATATTCATAAGTCTATGATTGAGGAATTAATTGCACAACTAATAATGAACATTCTTTCTTTTGTGCACACTAAGATTTTATATTTTCCATGAAGAACATTTTGCTTTGCATCAAGCATTTAACAAGGTTTCATTGTATACATTGGTTAAGCTAGAATTATTATACCTTACATATGTAGGAATAATTAATCTAAATGTGGAAGAAGCCAAACTTTAGAGGCTTGAGTTAATTTGTAATCCTCATCTATTGCTTTTGAAAGGACACTTTATTGCTAAAAACAAATCTTGAAACAGCTGCTGTAAAGTAGAGCCTCTGTTAACAGTGACACCAGAGGGGCTATGTAGTTTTCTCACTCCCCTGAGCACTTCCATCACAGCCTGGAGAGCACTTATCAGGTAGAAAGGCAGAGTATTCGCTTAAACAATCAAGGTCAAATGACTCCCCCTTGCCTATAAAGTGTGGGTTTGGCTTGGTCGTAAGCATGAGCTCAAGTTTATTATTCATTGGCCATTTAAGCCTTTATTGCAGCAGCAATGTATTGCTATTTGTTAGCAGGATATGGGAGTGTGAGGAGCAAATTTAATTGCACCATCTTAATGCTTAGCTGAACCTGCAAACGTGTGCATTTCTTGGGAGTTTCCATTTTTTCTTTTCAGTACAGCAGCAGTACATTTATGTCATCTTGAAGTCATTTTCGTAAGTGCATAGCAATTTCTCTACTGCTAACATGGTCCATGATGGTTAAAATAAAAACCTGTTTAATCGGGTTGCACAAATTAGGCTTGAATCAAATTTAGTAGTTGTCTTAACTGATATGTCAGCTAGTCTGTTTTTATAATATTATTTATCTTTTATCCTTAGTAGAACAAAATCCCCATATATGCCTGTTGTTCTGATATCAGCAAAATAACATTCCATGTCACAGCTGAAATCATCTCAAACTTTTTGAACAACACTAAGAGTTTGCTGTGCTCAAATTGCCTTCAGATGTCAATCCAATAGAGACAAGGTGCCAATTCAGGCATCCAAGCAACATTTGAAAACTTTAGACACAAAACGCTTCCAAATTAGCATCTAATTCAAGTATTGGTATATATTTTTCCATAGTATTGCACATTAAGTACGCACCATGATGAATCGTCCTCATAACCAGACTGTTCTTGTGTTTTGTTTTACACTTGAATAGTCTAAGGTACCAGAGGACTTATCTTAAGCTTCACTGTGACAGGCATGAAAATGATGAATTGCCACAAGAAAGCATCTGATTTCTTTGTTTTTTCTTCGTTCCTGCACAGAATGATTGGGAGCAGATTTTCTTCCGATTGCTAATCAGTGGGAGCATCCTAGTGGAAACATTATAATTGCACAGCTGTGGTCCCTCTGTCCTTCCAGTGTTCATTGTGATTTCTGGACTACAGCCTGATTTAATTCCTCCCCTAAATACTGTTGGGTGGATGTACAGTGTGCCGTTATCTTCCTAAAATTCCACTTGGTGTCTTGTCACAGCTTAAATCTTCTCAGGTTATTTTGAGGGTTTGTTTGACATGTCGTTAGTGAGCGACTTACAATTGATACAGTCTGACAGTCCGATTATACTGCTCACACAAAAATATTTTTTGTAAATAATATCCCCTAATTTTTGTAAGCAGTGTGTTGCTCAAGTATCCAACAATGGCGCTTTGTTAGCGGTGGGATTTGAACCCCAAGCAGGCCAAAGTTCAGTACCATAACCACTAGGTTATCACAAACTTGCCAGCAACGTTCCATATAATGAATATGAACAGGGTGGTCACTGCACACATACCCTATCCATATCTGACTTTGATTTGTAGCCCACTGCTTTCCCTGCTACTGTTTTTGTTGTGATGTCTTGTCTTTATTTTTGTCATGCATGCTCCCTCTCAGTCTCCTACTTTTCTCAACAGCCTTCATTTATACGTTGCCTGTCAGCTCTAATCCAATTTGACTCTCAAACAATTTGATCTTTGGCATGAAAGGGGTGTTGAGGAATTTAGATCTAAAAGTTTAGCTGTTTTTCACACCGCAGCTTCTTCAGATGAAGGGCTTACTGGGTTTACTTTACTTTTACTTTTTACTGGGTGATTTATTCTGCTCTGTCTCCACTTTTCATGATTTGCTCCTAACCACAGTATACTAAGGTCAAATCATTCAACAGTATAATATATTTTTCTGATGTTTTGCTTAAGCTAAGGCTGAACAGCATGTGATGATAGCTTTGATATACATTTAGCATGTAGAAACATCACATCAGAAAGAATGCAATAGTAGAGTTTGGCTGAAAACATCATTTTAAATCACTGTAATGTTGAGTTCTTGATGTTCCATAGGGGGAAAAATTTAAAAAGGAAAAAAAACCCTAAAGAATATTTAGTTTGTTGAGGTATCAGAATTCAAATGTTTTGTTTTTTTTGTTGTTTTTTTTAAATTGTCCCTGTCTACATGCTGCCTTACGTAAGTACATCTTCTTGATTTAGAATGACTTTAAACAGGGTTATGATTTGAGTACTGGAGATATGCCTTGGATGCAGCGGAACTGCAGAATGAGCATTTTTATTATGAGAAGTGGAAGGAAACTGGCTGACGGCAATGTTATTATGCACTCTCCACAGGGCGCCGGTCTGGCAGGCTGTAAGACTGAGAATTCTCTTGTCTCTAGCCAAGCATTATTCTATATCTAAGATTATCTAATAGGGCTAGAAACTAATTCTCCATCCCTTCCCAGTAGTGGATTACACTCTCAGTGGCAGGTCTAGTAAGCCTCAGCTTAAATTAACACTTGGCTACTTCACTTTCTCCATCTCATTAGTGTCCCCTGATTTGATCCTCTTGATTTGATTTTAAATGCTTTACCAGTGTCAGTATGAATAGCATTGTATGTTGTCTTACTCGAGCAATTACACTAGATCTGAAATTATGTAGGAAACCGACATAAAGGAAAGTCAGAGTTACGTTGGAAGAAAGGTATAGAGAAGATGAATGGCCTTGGGAAGGGTAATTGCAATATCAGTCAGCTTCAGCTTTACTCTCTCCCTTTCACTTAGGAATGGAGAGAGAGAGAGAGGGAGTCATTATAAAAAGATAAACTATAAAAGAGGGCCAGAAGAGTGCTTGTCACTTACAAACTTGATATAAGTGTGGGGGCAATTGTTTCTGTCAACAGCATGAATTCAGCATGCACAGGCAGTCGCAGGCAGTTTATATGGTGATTCATATGTCTAGTATTAGACTCTTTCACCAGCTACAAAGAGGTTATTTTTTCCATTATGTCAGTAGGTTTATGTTAAGCATGTTTGTTGTAAATATGTGCCGGAGCTGACTTATAACATTGCAGTTTCTGCAGTCCGTTTGCCCATAAAGACTGGCTATCTGTTTAGGATATTAACTAAGGAGGAATTGTACCCAACATCATATTAAGGGTCACTCTTTGCCCTTGTGAAAAATTACCATCTGATGGTGCAAATTATGTCGGACTGAGATGAGGTGTCCAATCTAATTCCCTTAATTATAAGTTGCTATAATAGCTTGAGTGTATTTTTAATAAACCACACCACTGCCATCCTGTCTGATGTGATGACAAATTGATTATCAAGTGTTCCTGACTCTGGAGGAATTACATTGGTGGGAAATGATCTTAAAAATAATTATTGATAATTGCATTATAAAGACATTTATTATTGTTTGACATACACGGTTAGCCTATGTGCTATGTCACTTCAAAGCATGCATATATATATATAGTCCAGAGTCTTCCTTCTCTAACGTTAACGTTCCCAATACCATGATGGCACTTTGAGTAAGACAAGTGAATCCAGATATTCTTTGGGTATGGAGGCCCAAACTGCTGGGGTGAAGAATTAGGATCTACAGACCCAGCTGCAAAATCTGTGGGCAAATGTGCGTATACCATTAATAACACGTATGCCGCCTAAAGCCCAACCTTATCCCAACTCTCATCCAAATTTTTGTTTGATTTCAGCAACTCCTGTAGTTTATATGTATGTGTGTATGTGTATGTATATATGTGTGTATGTATATATGTATGTGTGTATATATATATATATATATATATATATATGTGTGTGTGTGTGTGTGTGTGTATATATATA
>JAVSBV010031776.1:0-11617 GCA_033117975.1 Parotocinclus spilosoma | reverse complement strand
TTAATCGGACCAGCCGGTTATTAGGACCAAAACGATCGCGCCCCGATGTGGTCCCATTAACCGGAATCGACTGTATTATTGCTGATTCTGTGGATTTTATGGAGTCAGTTTGCTGCCCCACACAAAGTCCTTCCACGTTTCGCATCCAGTTGATCCCGTACATACCTATATACATACTGGACCAATTTAGAGCAAACAATCAACCTAACGCATGTCTTTTTGGAATATGTGAGTAAACACGTGCACCTGTAGAAAACCAATATACACAGGAAGGACATGCACCCAGGTGGAGTCCAGTGTCAGGTTTAAACTGGAATCTCTGGATCGACTGTGCTAGCCATGCCACTCCAAACAGTCCAATACCTGTAGTTAAATTCACAGCTACCCTTGTGTGTATATCTTTTCCAAGTGGCTGTATTAGCATATATTACCAGTCTGTAGTGACCTTAGTTCATACAGCAGGCTCTCATAAGCATTCAACTGATGTTTTCATTGTGCAAATGATGGCAAAAAACCAAGTCTATCAACCAAAAGCAGTCACACCATGAGGGAAGATCCACTTTCAAAGGCTTTGAAAAGTGATAGCCCATCCGAACCAATTCTGGAGAATTTGAAAGCCACATCATGTCTCCTGTCAGATCTGTCACTTTTATTGAGTACACTACTCTGAAGTCACATCAGCTGCTTTTATGCACAGGTCAAACCAATATGAGCATACACAATTACATTTTTGTAGTTTCTCTTGAGCATGTAGCTGTATACAAAGATGCTTCCCTGAATTGCGCTGACCATATCACAGCACTGACGGGCTGATCGGTGTGCAATCAGCGTCATATGAGCTTTTTTTGTATTGTCTCCGATCGTTACACTCTCCAGGTCCACGCTGCTAGAAATCAATCGCGAAAAGCCTATAGACACGGATGTCAGATGTTGCAAAATAACAGCAGACTGGGATTTACAGTAATTGTTTGTAAGTCAATATTAATATGCTTAACCTAATTTCAGTTTTCTTATGAAGTAAACGCATCGTCATGCCAGAATTATTATTCGTTTTCTTTAAAAATATGAACACGGTTGCATTTTACATGGATTGTAATGCTCAGTAGGTATGAGGTTAACGGGTCAAACCCCTTCAATAAAATAAATAAGGAAAATTTGCTTAAAAGATTGCTTAAATAAAATAATTTCTTCACTTTGAAGAAGCCCCCCACAACACACACACACACACATATGCGCACACACACATTGGCATCAGACATCATTGTGTTTTTAATGGAAATCAATACGAGCATTGCAGCATTCCACAAATGACTTTTCTTCCTATCTGCAAAAAAATTAATTACTTTCTTACTGGGACTTACAATTTCAGCAGGTCGAGAAAGGCAGGAGAAAGAAAATGAGCAGGGCTGGAGCAGAGCAGGTACGCTGTTAAACATGGCTGCGTTCGATTTTATCTTCAATGCCAGACGGAGTGAGAGTAAGACAAATAGCTAGACGGGGAACGGCTTGTGTGTGTGTGTGTGTGTGTGTGTGTGTGTCTGTCTGTCTGTGTGTGAAAGGAGGGAGAAGGAGAGGGTAAATCAAAAAAAGTTTAAATGTATGGTCTGAGGGTAAGGAGTTTCATGCGGATGAAATAAGATCAGATGGCCTTTCTCTGCTCTGACTCTCACTGTCCTGCACTTGCTCACACATTCTGGAGTTAATGCATAAATGCCTATGCTGGGGGGTTCAAGCCCTTCTCTCCTCCACTGCTCTCCTTCCCCACCTTTTCTCCTCAGGGGGCTCACACTGGCACATGCTGCTTTATTGATCAATGCCTAGACCCAACAGGGCATCTTGTCCAATCGATGGTTCTCTAACAACCCTCTCCTCTTCCTCCACCCAAATCTAACCCGAGGGGAACGCTGTTAGCAGTGGCTCTATAAGTGATCTGTGTACCATACAAACACCCTCCCACACACACACACACACACACACACACACGCCTCCAAATGATAGGCCTGAAAATGGGTGTAAAATGAGCCACACACATGCCATGCTGGGAAAGCCTCATGGGGCCGTATTAAGCACAGCAAGAGTGCGATTGTGTGCGGCAGGGGTGTTCTCAGATGCCTGGGTAGGAAAATGCTGGGGTCCCTGAGTATGTTTAGAACTGATGATGATGGGCACTGGGGTCAAAAAAAGCTCGTACGTATGAGGCTATACATCTAAGGAAATTGCTGTGCTTACTCTGGGGACATGATGATCATTTTTTGATTATTATTAAGCATAGTAGTAGCTTAGTAGCATAATACTTTACACACTAATGAAATGACCAAAAAACAACTTTAAAAACTATTTGTGAACTTAATGGCATAAAAGAAATAGGCAAAATGAAGAAATGGTAGTTTAAAAATCTATTTGAAGACGTGATTAATGAGTAATACAAAGGTGCAGTAATGTTTAATGGGAAACCTTTAATTAGATACGTTTTAAATCCTATTTATTTGAGTTAATACTTGTTCTATGCTTATTGCTTTGTTTTTAACTATGAAAAATGATGGACTGATCATAGTTGATATAGTTTCTAGATTCTTTTCAGACTTGGTACGCTAATATAGTGTTCATATTCTTTTAAGCCTCAGTTTGAAATTGATGTGAACTGTATCAGTTCACATGAATTTCATAAAATTTTGGAGGCTTAGCGTGTAACACAATTAAAATGGACAGATTGTGTTTAAAGTGTCAGTAGTAGCACAGCTGCTAAAATGTTTTGAGTGCCCTGGGATTACTGACTCTGTGCCTCTCACCTGTCTAGATTCGTCACCAGCATATGTCACTAAAACCTGTTTTTCATAACCTACATTTTTATGATAGCTCCATAATAGTACTAACACTCGTATTGTCTCTATAATGCAGTAAGCTATTAAGAGAAATAATAGCAGTGCCGGTGAATCACTTGAAATTTCAAAAGCCTATCACGGATACATATACCAAGATTAAAACAGAAATTGTTTCCACATTTCATATTAGTTACTTTGGGATGCAAATATTTTGTGGTTCGATTTTTGTATAGTAATTAAACTTCTCATATATTTTTGAAGTTCAGATTTTTGTTTAGTACAACATAATAATGTGTTACAGGATTCCAGTAGTAACACAATAACAAAGACACCCAATACTATCCTTTTTTTCTTGGGTGAGGACAGGAGAGATATATGGGGACAGGGATTGGAGTGAGTGGAGAGAGGAATACTCTCCCTTAGGGTGGTGTGAATAATTAACAAACTTTAATTAAACTTCTAAACGAAAGGATGACCCTAATAAAACGGCTTTAGGGGAGGGACGCAGGGCTTCGAAAATGACTACAGCTGAGAGAAAATGGAACAACAAGGAAGAAAATCTCATTTCTACTGACCTTTACGTGCTTGCCCAACTCCACAGGGCTCCACACATGCACACCGAGTGCCCTTGTGTATGGACGATTTGTACTTTGGCCAGCTATAAGGATTAAAACATTAGGCAGAACAAGATATTCACGAACATGAAAGGCCAAAAGTCTCGGAGCACTATTGAAAATATATTTTTACATGTTTGTGTTTGGGATTTCGGATCCAAAAAAACCTCAGCAGGATAATGACCCCTCAAAGCTTTGCAACAATGACTGCCCTGTGGAGTCACCTGACCTAAACCTCACTGAACATTTCAGGGGGTGCTTAAAGACAGAAAAAGTCATTTGGCTATGCTGGGTTAACATGTGCCATTAAATTTTGATCAAAAAAGGGGAACCATAACAAATATTACTATGTTTTGGAATGTATGTATTTTTTTTTTTTTTTTCAAATATTCAACTGTTCATCTGGGGTTGTGGCACAGGGTTTAGCATGTTTCCTCACTGGTCCAGACAACTGGTTTTGAGTGTTGCCTGTGTGGAGTTTGCATGTTCTCCCCATTTCTGTATGTAGTTCAGACATGCATTAGGTGTACTGTCATCTCCAAAGTGTCCCAGTGTGTGTGATGTGCTCTGGGATAAAATGGTGCCTGGTCTAGGGCTTGGTTCCAGCATTGCACCCCCCAAACTATTAACTGATATCAAAAATAATTTCAATTCAAAGTAGGAGCATTTTCTTTTGTGGTTTTGTTTTTTTTTGGCGACTATTGTAGCTGAAGTAAATACTGGCAGAGTTAAAGCAACCCAGACATTCCCAGCTTATATCAAACTCATATCTCAACAAAGTAAGACAAATGCTGTAATATGTCTCGCAGTAAAGTCGCCAGTAGAAAACTGTTTAATGGACAGTGAAATTCTGTAATAAGTTGTTATTTTAATGGCATTTATGGTTAAGCATATTTCACCAGATATATCTGTAAAATGAAAATGAATCGAAAAAGATTGTACTGTAGCACTGTACAAAGTACATCTTTATGGTAAGACTAGGTGATAAAATGGATAAGTATTATAGAAACGAAGAGGTGTATCCAATAAAGTGTCCGGTGAGTGTACAATGTCCAGTTCATGGATAAACATACAAGCATTCAAATTGAAGACCAGTTTAATCGTATCAAACCCAGTAGAGAGGTTAGCCTTTTCATGCAGAGAAAGGACCCTTTCCTCTAACAAGTAACCTTAAAAATGACCTCTGAAGGTGCAATAACGTCTGTCTGCCTGAGGCTGCCGGCTCCTACTGCATGAAAGTTCTGCAGGAAATGAGATTTATTATTTACTTGCAACACAAGAAAGAAAGGATCCGAGTTGTGGAATGCTTGGATAATAATTTGTCTAAAATAGTCAAATGGAAATGCATGCCTCAACGCCTCATTGTCCTGTTATTATACCTCCCTCCCCTGAACCTCTGTGGTAACACAATTAGCACCGATGCTAACTTTGTAAGAGCTAATTTTAGTGTCATTGGGCAGCTCATAAAATAAAGCTTTATTATTAGAAGGTTTTCTGATTTTCAACAAAAAGTTACGAGTAACAAGAAGTTACAAAAGTGATCTGACACAGAGGCAGCTGAAGGAGCTTTTGGGTGAAACCATGTAGTTAGAGGAAGAATGACATGATTAGGGCCAGCCAAGAAACAGAGGTGGTGTAGGCAGACAGGGGCTCATCCTCACATGCCACTGGAGTCCAACAAGTAGGAGACACCATCGTGAATTTTGTGTTGCTGGTACCAAAAAAGAGAAGACAAAAAGTGTCACGGCAGAGATCTTGAACTGGGGAGAAATGAGCTGGGAACCAGCATAGGAGTGGTGGCTGGCATCGCGACTTTCCAACCCTCCCAATTCAGTGCACCACTAAGTGTGACATTACCAGAATATCTGTGACAGCACTAATGGACACCGGGTTCACTATTTCCAATTGTAAAATCTGGTGCATTACCTCATCTCGACAGTAACTGGAAATCTATTGGTGGCACAAAGGATCAATTGGTGAAGAAGCGAGATGGTGATTTTGCTTGGTCAGTGGAAGGTGAATGATTGGTGGGTGCAAATACTGCCATAACTTACTTTCTATTTTGCTCCAGTTCACAAGAACTGGATTATTATTCATTTGTGCCTACATTTGAATCGTGTAATGGTGTACGACAGTAATGGCGTGGCAACGAACCCAGTCTTAGAATTGACATTGTACTGCCAGCAGTGTTTGTCTGAGTCTGCATATGTAAACACACATAGAGCCTGTAAACTGCACATGAACGCCAACTCTCTGGGCAGGTGTAACAAGGTGCTGCAGACTTAAACAAGGTCCAGGAGTACAGGAAGTGGAGTGGCCTGGCCTGTCTCCAGTCCTGACCTGTTCCCAATTAAGAGTCTGGAAATAAAAAAATGTGATGACAACGACGGTTTTGCACTCTTGCACACAGTAAAATGTGTTTTCAGGAAGAATAGGATAAAAAAACAGATGAAATGACTTGTGGTGGAAAAAAATGGCACCGTTACAAAGTGGTTGGAATGTTTTTGGAATACAGGAATTATTGCTTACTAACACGTTATATACTTGTCGTAAATGTGAAAGACTTAGTTGTATTAGTTATTCATTTGGATATTGCCTCATTTGTATGCATGCGTGTTCTGTAGCGCTTGTCATTACTTGGGAACGTCAGCCGAGTTCTGTTGTGAAAAAGCACCGTGAGAACACTTTTCAAAGTCTGATTGTAAGATCAGAAGTAACTGTTGTTAAATTACTATGAACATCACATGATCACATAAAATATCATATTTACACTATGATCAGAGGAATTACCTTGAAACTGGAGCATCCTACTCACAAGTAACTCACAAACTAAGCTAATTAGATGGGCTGTTAACGACACAAAATCGCTGAATATTTTAACACTGCTGCCTAGAATTAAATACACTAGCAATAAAAACTCAGACATGTAGTATTCCAACATCTAGCTACTAATTGAAGAAGAAAGATGGGAAAGGATTTGACTGAAGTTGGAGAACAAGCCTAAATGACTGTGGGTACGTTGCTGTTTTGGCAAAGAAAGAATATTCAGAATGGGAAATTACTGTTGCGTTGAAAGGATAAAGGTTTGGGTCACAATATGGCTGGATTGAACTCATAGGCGGAGCGATAATAAAGGATAAAACGACAGTCCCAGAACGCTGGATCTGAGCACACTCCCTCACCCGAACACGGAAGTACCCGAGCGCACTCGTACGCCGGATCCCGAGCACATTCGAGCACAGTCTCTTGAGTACTGATTCGGGATCTGATTCTCCTGCTTCTGGTAAATCGGAATCCGAGGATCCCCGGCCTCTGCTGGGATTTAAACCCTGAACATTTCGGATGTCATCGTGAGCCGTACTGAGCGTTTATTCTGTGTTACTCTGGTTGGCGATTGCAAGCTTTGTTTACTCTGATTATGATTCTGTGTTACCCGGGCTGGACTCTGTTTGCTGATCGCCTGAACCCTGCCTGTACTTGCGTTTACGAGTTTGCCTCACGACTTTGCTTTGTTTGTCTGGATCTGAACAAAAACCCGTGATTGATTCCTACACCTGCTTTTGTGGATTATACACAAATCATGTAACATAAAGATCCCTGTTAACAATCTATTAAAAATTCCAGCGTGGGAAGAAATTACAAACACAGGACAAATACAGTCTCCAGACCCACCTGACAAATCTGCCAAGAAGGCTATTGTAAGAGACTTTTTAGGAGCAGTTGTAGCTGCAGAAAACTGGGTGATACCAAGCGTTGATCAAGAGGGCTGAATAATTAGACAGTGGACAAATGTCTGCTCTTATAATACCAATATTGTCAAATCCATTGTTTACAAAAATAAGGGGAGATTTCAAAATGAAAATGAAGAGGATCCCACAAGAACTGCTGGACAATCTGATCCTGTCCATGCCCCATCACTGCCAGTGTGTTTTGACACTCTTGGGTGACCATACACTCTACAGAACAGCCAATGTGTGGCCAGGTTAACATGCTTCTGTTCACCCCCATGAACTTCGATTTTTTTTGATGATCTATTTTAATTAAATTGTTCCTTATTCATTTTGAAATATCCCCTATATTTTGTGAGCAGTGTATATAATACATATACTGTATTTAATTCACTTTAATTTGATTCATTTTACATTACATTTACATTTACAGCATTTAGCAGACGCCCTTATCCAGAGCGACTTACAACTCATGCAGTTTTACAATCCAAGCAATTGCGGGTTAACGGTCTTGCTCAAGGACCCAACTGTGGCAGTTTGTCAGAGGCAGGATATGAACCCTGGACCTTCTGGTCTGGAGTCCAGTACCTTAACTTCTAGGCTACCACAGTTGGGTCTTTGAGCAAGACCCTTAACCCGCAATTGCTTGGATTGTAAAAGTTCTAACACTGCAAATTGTGAAAAGGTCACTTGGGATGAATACAAGGTACTGCCATTGTGTATTACAACTTAAATTGCCTTTTAATATATTATAATATGTAAGTATCAATAGTTTGGGGGGGCAAACACCCAAGCTGAATCAATTTGCAGACAAAGGGAGTGTGACCCTGATTCTGGCCATTCATGCGGTTATCAGTTTGACATGTGATACATCGTCGAGAACCACGTGTTCATAATGTTTAGGCTCATCAGTGTACACTTGAAGTAAGTAAAATAGTCTGTGTGTGGTTCAATCAAAGGAATCTTAACATTTGACGTTATGTCAGAAGATTACTTTTATCATTGACGGTACTCGGTAGGGAGAAAAGATCAAATCAGCGCTGAGGTGTGGATTTCAGTCACACTGCTCACATCTATATTTCATATCCCCACTTCTATAATTATTCAATGACATAGCACAAAATTTGTGAAACACTCACCACTTTTCGTTTTATACAAATTTTAATATCTTAGGAATTCTTTATTACATTCACACCGAGCAAGGAATTGGGGGAAATTCTTCTGTCCTCTCGATACTAAGACTAATAAGATATGATGTTTGCTTAGTCCTGGTTTGCACAAACACAGGGCTGAACACACCCCCATGAACACCACCAGTAAAAATCTTTCCGTCATTTATGCATTTATTCCAGGACAGCGTGGTGGGAGAGCCGGTGCCTAAATCAATTGTACCACAAATACACTCACACGCTTGACACACATGCAAACCACAGAAAACCCATGAGAACACATGGAGAATAATTTAATGGACAGTTTCTCAAGAAAGAGTGAAAGGTGCCAAGAAACAAGCCTTTTTCTGATTCAATAACCTTTGTATACTAGAGTGGCCAAGTGAAAACCCTGCTGTCCAGACCGAGTGTGACTAAGACTAAGGTTTTCAAGCTCAAATCGCTAATTGGAACTTTTAGATCTGTTGATTAGAAAGGATTATTTTATTCAGTACTTCTTCTGAGGTTGGGAGTCCTTGGCTTAAAGTTAAGATTTGCTCCTCCAGGAGTTTAACTCTTTATTTTAGCTTTATTTTAGGATCAGTTGTACAAATTTACAGCTGTCATATATTAACACTTGTGCTTCTATTCCTTTAATCTTTCTGCATTAACTGAAAAGCCACTGGAATATTATAATACAAATACATTGCAATACATTATAATGCAATACTAAATCCAAATGAGATTTCCAAGACACCCTTGCTCTGCATAACTGTAATACCAAGCCGTATGTGAAAATAACAATTAAAGTAGCCAAACTAATATGTCAGATTTGAACAATTTCCTGTCACTCACAGTGCACAAAAAGTGGCCGGTTCATAGCAGATCTATGTTCAGTAGGGATAAAGTATTGATTTGGGCTAAACGTGAACAGAACATTTGCAAACCAAAGCTATTTTCCCTGGCCATTGTTGAATGCCATTATTTATAGTATCCGGTTCTTCGTAATCACCCAACATGATTTACAACTAATAGGAGAAATTACGCTCGCATTATTCAGATTTTATTGTGAATGGTGTGATTTAAACACTTTCTGGCATACAAAAGCTAAAGAAAATTAAGATTATGTTGCACAGTATGCAGTTTTATAGCAAGCAGAGAAAATATGCATCTATGTACCAGGTTAATGGAGTTGTTTGAGTAATATAAAACAGAATATAAATAGAGAAGAGTAAAACAGAACAGCATTTATTACGAGCAGATGTAAACTATATAGCTGGTTCTCTGATTTGACTGCTCTGGTTTGATAGGTGGGAGTTTCTGTTTTCTTTTACAGAGTGTTTAATTCAAGAATCAAACAGTTTCAAACATGTTTGTACTTTGTATTTATGACAAATGCATAAACTCTCTGCATAAAGTTCCCAGTATTTATTGCAAAACACAAACACTCATGAACTGGAGCTAAACCACAGCAAAACTGAACTGCTTTCCATTCCTGCAGATGGGTCCTCATCAATATCTTGTGATCGCCCAGTTAAACTTATCCATCACACCTTCAGAGAATGGCAGAAATATCGAAGTCATTTCTGATAGCCAGCTGAGTTTCTCTCTCACATTTCCAAACTGACCTACTGCTCTACAGTCATGGAAGACAATTCCAGAACAGCAAAAATGTTTGTTTTCTCAAAGTTTGCTTGAATTAATGTTCTTCTTTCTTTCTTCTTACTATGATCGCGATGATCTCTTTAGCTCAGGAGAAAAGGACGAGGCAGCTTTTATCCATCATGCTGATCAGAAGAGCAGACGTTAAAAGGGTAGTGGTGCTTTTAAGTTCTCTTCTATTGACCATGAAAACCTTCGAGGAAACGCATGCAGTCGTCATTGAATTGCATTAAAAATTGTTTCACAGGCAAACAAACTGCTGCTGGTAAGATAGCAACCTGATCAACCATTCATCAAATTATCAAGACCTTCAAGAAGAGTGGTTCAATTGCAGTAAAGAAGGCTTCAGGGCACCCAAGAAAGTCAAGCAAGCATCAGGACCGTCTGCTAAAGAGGATTCAGAGCTTTCTCAGACAGACGGTAGGTGTGAGTGCATGTGAACGTACAGTGAGATAAAGGATTTTGTAGGATCCTTCTAAGAAGAGTATTCAGGAAGCCACTTCTCTCCAATGAAAACATTAAGGGCAGACTGACATTCTACAGGAACTACAGTGTTTGGTCTGCAGAGAATTGGTTATTTCCTCTGATGAAGACCTCTCCAGACTGTTTTCTGGAATCTGGAAAAATGATTGCCCAGAGAAAAAGGTGAACGCTACCATGAGACCTGTGCCATTCCAACAGTGAAGCATTCTGAGACCATTCATGTGTGGGAAGGGTTACAGGGTTAAACAGGGTTAAAACAGAGTTACAGGGTACATTCAGGGAATGGGGGCTCAGTCTGTGGCATGTAATATGGACCAGGGGTGCCCCTGTTACAAATATGAATATTAGTAAATGTTGTGGGCCTAATAATAATAATAATAATAATAATAATAATAATATAGTAATATAAATCAGACCTATGTGTAATACCATTCCAGCGGGCATGAGTGGGGGTCTTTAAAAGAGGAAATTAATTTGAGATGCAGCCGTCACTGCAGGATATTAATCATTCACCCTCCCTAATCTTCTGCCATCACCATTACAATGGACTCTAATCCAGCTCTATCATTCCCATAAGCACACAGGAACTAAATACAACACACTGATGGCAAGACAGCAAGTTTTCAGTGCCCAGTTTACAAAGGGTTTAATGGTTTTCATACTGTAACTGAATATGGGTCACTGCCCTCTAGCTTAGGTTCTTCTGAATCCACAGACATGCACGGCCTGTATACTGGACCTTACCCTGAGCAGAAAAGATCCAGAAAGCATACAGAAATCACTTTCATTCATTGGCATTTACAGAGCGGCATTTGTGATGCTCAGCTGTTTATTTAATGTCTACTTCTGCAACAGATGCCCTCTTTTAGAAACAAGCTGGCCTTCCATATGGGACGTACAAAGGTAGCTGGTTGTTAATATCATAGTATCATTGATATGTTTTAAAAAATTCCACAAAATGGCGTCAGTTTTCAGTATCGCATTCTCTTTGACTTATATGACAATACAGTCGATTCCGGTTAATAGGACCACCGGTTAATGGGACCAGACGCTTATTCGGACCAAATCCTAAAGTACCAAAACAACATTTCCATTTACTACAAACAAAGCCACAAGTCGCCACTTAGCCACAGCAAAAGCGCGTCAGATCACACTGGATA
>JAVSBV010031765.1:0-11618 GCA_033117975.1 Parotocinclus spilosoma | reverse complement strand
TATTACTTAAAAGCAGCGCAGTACGGAAAAAGTAGCCACATTTAGCTTTATGATAAACAGGTACAGGTCAGTATAAATGTATTAACACCTAATATTACTCTTATTATTTTATTATTATTCAATTATTAAGAGGCATTTCACCCACTCTTATAAAAAACGAGTAATGTACAAGTAATGTAAGAGTTTTAAGTAAATATACAGTCTCCAGTCACTTTATTATTTAATTATTTTCAGTTCTGCTGTTCTGCTGTGTAACACAAATATCTAATGAGCCAATCACATGGCAGAAACTGTAGGTATTTAGTCTTATAAACATGGACAAGATGACCTGCAGAAGAATAAACCGGGTATTAGATTGGGGAAAAGTGTGAGTTAAGGAATCAGCTGAAATTTTAATGCCCAGCTCTCTATAGGGCTTACAAAGAATGGTTTGAGGAAAAAATGAAAATATGTTTTCCACCACAAAAATGCCTTGTTTAACCCAGAGGTCTGAAGAAAATGGCCAGACTGGTTTGAGCTGATAGAAATGCAACAGTGATTAAAATAACCACTCATTTTAAACAAGTTATGCATTGCTGCTGCTGCTGCTGGAGTAATGGTGTGGGCAGATTTTTTTGGCACACTTTGGGCCTCTTAATACCAACATCAATCCCTTTTGGCCACAGTACACCCATCTTCTATATTTCACAAAGCTCAAATTATCTAAAACTGGTTTCTTGAATATGAAAATGAGTTAACTGTACTCAAATAGCCTAAACAATCACAAGATGTCAATGCAGTAGCGCACATATGAGATGTGGAGGAACAAGAGATTCACATCTTGGCTGTGCAGCTGATAAATGTGCAGCAATTCTGTTACCGTATCACATTAATACGGACCAAAGTCCTTGAGATTTTTTTACAGAACCTTGTTGAATTTGTGCCACAATTATAGTGCTCACCAAAATAAGGGGATTCTACATGGCCTTGAAGTGCTATTTACAGAGCCACTCATTAGTCTGGTTGCTGTGTGTTTTGGGTCATTGTCATGTTGGAATATCCAGCCATTTTTTGAGCAAATTTTGAGTGGCGACTCTTTTCCAGATGGACGTTTTTCAAAACAAATGGCAAACTGGGTCAATTTTCTTGGCTTTTCATCATTATAACATTAAAACATGGTAGCGTAAAAGCCACCTTTACTAGGAATAACAATCACTTTTTTTTGGGGGGGGGGGACTAGTGTCCTTTTTCATTAAATAAATATAGGGGACACTTGACTATCACTTTAATATACTGCTCAAATAAATTAGAAGCTACTTTTAAAAATCTCTCATGAAGAAATAAGCGCTAATTCTTGTGAGCAGTGTATATCAGGCACAGACACCTCTTGCCGGGCAGATGTTGAGCTGTGGCGGAGTTCGAAGTGTATTTGTGTTTTTTCTGAAGTGAGATTTCCGAAAAAAACATTTCCCGAGGTCTCACTTTTGAAAGGATATTGATTTTTTGGCTTCAACTGGCCATGGCTCAGTCCCTGCCCTGACAAGAAGTCTGCTTTTGCCAAAGCCTCTCACATACTGTTTTACTCACTTACTTCAATGACCATGTTACATTTTTCAAACATTTTTAACATTTTTACATGCCTTAAGCTGAGTGATGTTGTTATTTTCTTCGTGCTTGTCTGATGTCGTTAAATGTGTTTTGTTATATATGGTACATTGCAGTGATTATTTATTTATTTTGGTGCTTCTACGCAGCACCACCAAACACTTGTTTTCTCTTTTTATCCATCTTTGAGCAATAAGTTCAGCTGCTGCTTTCTATTAGGGTTTGCATCAGCCATATTAATATAAATAGAGTCATTTTGTAATGGAGTAACATTAATTCACTGACTTTTGTTAGGCGGTCCTGTCAGTATGTGATGCTGCCGTGTTGAGAAGCTATGGAACTTGAAGGCAGACCAACAAACAAAACATTGAAGTAATCGAGTATGGGAAAGCCAAGAACCTGTATGAGAACCAGAGCCGTTTCTGTAGGACATTTTTCCCTTGTAGGACATCTTCTCCTGATGCGGTGTAGATTAAATCTAAATGTTCAGGAGGTTAATTTAATCTGTTCAGACAAATATAAGTTGCTTTGAAAAATCACATTAAGTTCAGTTTTGTCTAAACTGAACCTGAATTTCAGGTGATAATTAAATGAGATATGTGAAAGTGAATAATCACTTTTTTTTTTACATTTAAAATTGATGTGGAGCAGTGAAAGGATAAGCCAGTTATGAGGAGAACCAGGAAAGCACCTGAGCGCCTTTTTAAAGAGTAAGGGAGTCAGAGACCACAGAATGTTAGTGATCCAGATAATGGAAAACATTGGTTTTGCTGGCATTAAGATAGCAGGACAGCAAAAGTCCAGGGAATTGGACATGGTTGTGCAAAGAGGTACAGTTAGCAGAAAAAAGAGTTTAAAGATTGTAAAGTTGGAGAAAACTTAAACAGAATGAAGAACGGTCAAACGAGCTTATTTTGATTGTAACTGTAATAGTAGGCTAAGTGGAAGTGATGTTATAAAATCTATAAAGTTGGATGAGTTCTTGGTGAAGACAACATTAAGGCAGTTCTGCTCTGTGATATTTGTATGTTGGTGTTGCTAGTATGCAAGTCAGGCCAAAACAGCTGAGATTGTGGATGATCATGTACATGATGCCATCCATACTGAGGTTACTTAGTAGAACCGAGGACTGCCGTCCTTCAGAAATGAGCAGAGTCAGGAAGAATACCAGAGGAACAATAGAGCATGGTGATATGAAGTTTGCAACACACCCAGAAATGGCTGGGGCCGTTTAAATCAGGTGAAATACACAAGAAATACACCAAACACATGCTGTGTAACTCTATTGAACATTAAAAACATTAATTTCCTTGTTTCACTCTTGGCATGAATGCAGCAAAAGCCTTTCTGGAGTAATACAGAAAATGTGGTAAAAACAAATGTATTTAAAACTAAATTTTTTCGTAAACAAGTGATATAAATGCACACTCACACACAAGTTTATAATTTTAAATGCAAGCTGTGTAAATGATATTGTCAGTCAGATCTCTTGCCTACAGTCAGGAACAAAACTGAGTGAATGACTGAGAACTGCTTCAATTTATTGTTTGCTTTGCATATACACATTTAAAAATCTTGTGATATTCTGTACAGTGGGATAATGGCTCAGTTAGTCAACTTCTCAGTGTACTGTGTAACTGTCTCTACAGCTTTTAACTAGTAAGAAAAATAGGCTTACTGTATTGAAATAAAATGTGTTATTTGGTAGAGTTTGGGGCCCTATTTGATCAGGGACAGAAGTAAGAGACTGTCTTAAAAAGTCCTAATAAACGATAACGGATACAAAAGATAATACTAAAGCATATTTTTTCAACAAGGTTTTCTAAATAGTCAATAAAAGGCAGAAAGTTTCTGGCTAATAGAAAGAGCTTAAATTGAAAAGCAACTGCTATCTATATAGAATACATTATAATGTAATACACACCATAATATTAGTGACATTATCAGTGTATCAGTGTATATTTGTTCCTTTCTTGATTGACATGAATAGGAATAAAATAACCTGATAACTATGAGGTTTTACACCAATACTGGTGTATTAAACTTGGATCATATAACACCCATATCCCGATCTGATCCATGGCTGCACTTTATGCACGGACTGTTTGTGATGTTAAATGACCAAAAATGCTGTATTTGAATAGAAGACACTACTGTTTAATTGAGCCACTTGAATGAGTTTGTAACAATTATGTCCTCTGAACTGGTTCTGGATTTTGATATATAATGAGTGTGAGAATTATGATGTCAGTTTTATGCCTCTGTTTTGTGTTTTGAGTGATCAGTGTGAGTGAGACTTTCTTCTGCCTCTTCTTCCTCAGGTACCTGTAGACAAATAAACATAAAACTTGAGTCAAAAAGATTGAACATCATCTATTTAACACTGTCTTGTTGTTCTGGTTACTACAAGTTAGTTTTTTTATTTGTTTCTTTGTTTTTTCTCGCTATTCTAACAATGGTTTATTTAATGTAAATGGTGCAGGGCTTTCTGACTTTGTCCAGAAGGGCGGTACTGTGTTGCACCGGTTAGGCCTGTTTATTCACAGCTCCAGAGATCTAGGTTTGTGACCTGTATGGATTTTGCAGTATGTTTGGCTTTCTGTAGTTACTCCTGGTTTTCTTCAGTGACATCTGTGTTGTGTGTGTGTGTGTGTGTGTGTGTGTGTGTGTGTGTGTGTGTGTGTGCTGTTAGTACAAGCTCTGGCACCTCATCATTTACAGTTTAAGCAGTGAGCCTGGTCAAATATTTAATACCGAGGGTGCAACACTTAAGAATCACAGAAGATGATTTTTAAGATTACGTTTCTTTGTTAAAGACTTGTGTTAGAAAATAATATATATAAAATATATATATATATATATATATATATATATATATATTTATAGCAAATGTATTAAAAAAGAAAAATTGAAATATCACATGATCATAAGTATTCAGATCCTTTGCTCAGTATTTAGTAGAATAACCCTTTTTATCTAGTACAGCTATGAGTCTGAAAAACACCTCCATACCATGATGCTGCCACCACCATGTTTCACTCTTGGGATTGAATAGGGCAGGTGATAAGCAGTACCTGGTTTTCTCCACACATACGGCTTACAATTAATGCCAAAACATTCAATCGTCATCTCATCAGACCAGAGAATCTTATTTCTCATAGTCTGGAATTCTTTCATGTGTTTTTTGGCAAACTCTATGCGAGCTTTTATATGTCTTGCACTGAGGAGATTTCTCCGTCAGGTCACTTTGCCATAAAGCCCTGGTGGACGGCTGCAGTAATAGTTGACTTTGTGGAACTTTTTCACCTCTCCTTACTGCATCTCTAGAGCTCAGCCACAGTGATCTTTGGGTTCTTCTTTACCTCTCTCATCAAAGCTCTTCTCCCAGTTCAGCTCAGTTTGGCTGGATGGCCAGTTCTAGGAAGAGTTCTTGTCGTCCCAAATTTTTTCCATTTAAGAAGGCCACTCTTAGGAACCTTGAGTGTTGCAGAAATCTTTTGTAACCTTGGCCAGATCTGTGCCTTGCCACAATTCTGCTTCTTGGGCAGTGCCTTCGACCTCATGATTCTCATTTGCATTGACATGCACTGTGAGCTGTGAGGTCTTATATAGACAGGTTTGTGCCTTTCCTAATCAGCTCCAATCAGTGTAATTAAACACAGCTGGACTCCAATAAAGGAGTAGAACCATCTCAAGAAGAATAAGAAGAAATGGACAGCTTGTGAGTTAAATATGAGAGTCACAGCAAAGGGTCTGAATACTTATGACCATGTTATATTTTTGTTATATTTTATGTTTTTTTTATAAATGTATAAAAATTTATACGACTGTTTTTTTTCTGTCAAGATGAGTTGCTGAGTGTACATTAATAAGAAATAAAATGAACTTTTTTTATTTTAGCAAATGGCTGCATTGAAACACTGTGTGAAAATGTAATTTTAAGGTGAAAAGTAAAAGCAAAACACTTAATCGATTGGTGAACTCAAGGCACGAGCTGTTAATGATAACTGCTCAGACTGAAAGCCAGTTTTCCTTCTGGTTGGCTGTAATCTCATTTTCTTTCTGGAAAGTTTTCTTTTTAGTTGTCTGTCATTACTAACTATTTTAGGACCCATGGAAACAAAGAAAATAAAACCGTGTCTGTTTCAGCTCAAAAGAGTCACACGGCTCGACTCAAAACAGTTTAAAAAACTGCACCAAGTACCAAGCAAACAGTGAGAACTGAGACATTTACATTTACAGAATTTAGCAGACGCCCTTATCCATAGCGACTTACAACCATTTTTTTCTAGTCAAAATGCATCAAGAACCAAATTCAGCAAGTTCCAAGATGGAAGCGGAACAAGAACCAAAGTACCGCTGCATTTTGTCAGTCAGTCAGTCCTGTACAGCATTTTCGTTAGTAAAAGGTTTCATTTCTATTATAGTTATTTTTTGATGGAATATATATTTTTAAATAAAACCATTTAAATGCAGTGTTTGCTATAGAGATTTGTACAGTTTTACATAGTGTGTTTGTAAATTTGTGTCCAAAAATAAAAGTGTGCCACATATTCATAAAAAGTGTTTAAAGAGAAAATAAATCTGTAAATATTGCTTAATTACTAAGGTTGAGTGCAGGTGGGTGGGAAAAGTCTGAGATTTTTCTCATCATTTTTATTCATTATTCATCATTGTTTATGCAGAAATGTCATATATAAATTTTCAAAGGTGTTAAGATCACACCAGGTTTTGCACAACATTTAATGTATTGGATGTACTAGAAACATTTTGGATGTTCAAAACGGCAAGTTGAAATAAAACCGTTAATAAAAACAACGAATGTGCTTGACAGGCATTTATCCATTTGGCTGCCTTCAGGTATTCCAGTTTTATTTGGTCAGTGAATATGACGCACAGGTGTAAGGCAAATACACACAAGGCAGAGTCCAAGGAAACATACAACAAAATCAGTAACCAGTATATCCAACACGAAAAATGCACGTTATGGTTCACAAGGAAATCTGGATAATACTTTGATTCTGACTGGCAGATTCTGATTCTGGCGTGCGCTTTAAGCTGGGACAATGAACATGACACACATGTCAAAGCTGAAAACACAGCAAAAAGACATAAAGTCTGCTTTAGTCACGTTCACCATGTCAGGTGGTATGAGGATGTTAAAAGGGTTTACAACCCTGGGGTGCCCAGACCATTGCTTAACTCCTTTCTGATGTTGTACAACAGGTAAAGAGATATATGCTATTTTAAAAGCTACAAGCACAAAAAAAGCACAATTAATCAATGGTTCGGTGGGTAGCATTGTCCCCTGTTACGGACAGCTAAAGGATGCAATTACAGGTATTTATTGGAAAAGGCAGACAGAACAAAAACGGAAAACGGAAACGTGAGAGAGGCAAGGTTTATGCGAGTTCAGAGAGAGATAGGCAGAATTAGCTTCCAGTTAATCAAGGTCCAGAGATCAGTAACAAATATCCACAATAAGAAATGGCTTAGTACGGTTCTCCAGGAAATCCGGTATTATTTTGTGTCTAGCCAGCGGATGTCTAGGGTTTAAATCCAGATGGAAGCGGGACTCCCCCGACTCCAACAGGCCAGACACAGGGGAACACGGCCTTTAATCAGTACTCAGGAGACGGGTTAGTATGTGTTCAGGCAATTCGAGTAATTCAATCTTTGAAATGGTGTCAAATTCCCTCCCCATGTCTTCATGGGTTTATTCAGGGTACTCTGGTTTCCTCACACAGCCCAAAGACATGTGTGCTAGGTCTCTAAAGTGCCCCTCGTGTGTGTTTATAAAAATGTAAGTGTATGTGCTCTAAGATGGATTGCCGCCCTGAATATGGTTGAATATATATATATATATATATATATATATATATATATATATATACACATATATATATATATATGCTTAACTGTATAAAAGCACTGATATTTGCTGTCCAATTGGTGTTTTCTATGTTAGCTAGAAGCTAAAAGAGCCCCTGTTTTATCCAAATGAGTCTCACTGGAGCTTAATTACAGCGGGAACTGCAGCAACAACAGCAGCTGCCTTCTTGCTTTTTCTTAAAGGGCCTTCCATAGGGGTTAATGAATTTTAACTGATAGAGTGTGAGCCATTATAATCCCATCGGCCCATAAGTACACACAGAGGAATGACAGACCCCTTCTATCAACACACACACACACAAAATACAGACACACACAGGCACCTCTTTAAAGCTATTCTCTGCACTCTGAATGGGCTTTTCCCCTCATGCTTACAGATGGTCAACAATAGAGAGGATTTTACACCCTCCATCCATTTCCATTTATGGCTAAGACTTGCAAATGAGTTTTATCATCATCAAGCTGTTGTTGGTGTCCCTGTCACCCTGCTGTTGGAGTAGGAAGGAAGACTTTTGAACATAAACATGCATTCTTGGCAGCCAGTAGAATTTGAATGACGCTAAACAAGGCTGTTACTGGTTCAGCAACTTTCCATGTCTTTCAGGTTGAAGGTGTCTTAACTTTTGTATATGTATATATTATATATTTGTATATATATATATAGATATTTATGTAATCTATGATATGTTTGTGATTGTGATCTTTCCCAATGTACACCTTTTTATATTACATATAAATTATTTACATATTTACATTACAGCATTTCTGCAAGCCAGCAGTGTACTGATAAGTCTGACAAATCATAACTATATCTTCCAAGCAGAGTTACATTAACAAGATGGAGTTGTTCAGACAACTAATAACTGAATGACTAAGGGCAATTGTATATAAAAAATGAAAATATCAAAATCCCACTCTAATGGAGAACGAGATGTAGCCTGGTACATTGAGAACTTTGCTTAGCTCTATTCATATTGCTGTCTAATTTAAAGACATGATGTGGCAGTTTTCAACTCAGCTAAAATGAATCTTTGAATCATTTTTCAACTTTATTTACACTCAGTGCCTTACAAACTTCAAGTAAGGAAAATCATTATCATTATCATTTAGTTTGGATATAAACCTACTAGCATGCATTTCTAAATTGGGGAATATTTGATTCAGTCAATATTTGAGTGCGGTCTTCAAAACCATCAAATATTCAAGGTTTAGGGCAGGAAAACTCAAGGACATTGATTGTTCTATCTACCTAACCCTAGCCACTGTATATTTCCCCCTGGGTGTTTACAGTTGCTGTCATGCTGGGAGTCTACCTAGTTGTCTATTATAGGGTGTATAGGATTGGGATGCAGGTTTTCTCCAAATTTTAGTTTACTTGGCAGTATCCATCATTCCTGAGCAATTTCTCAATTGTTGAAAAACAAAAACATCCCACAATTTTTATATTAATGATATATTTACCATGTGTTGCAGTAGACATTGTGCATTTTTGGTGGTAAGCTGTGGCTTTCGTTTGCTGGGATTTCAGTTCAAAAGTTCAATCTTGGCCTTATCTGACCATAAAACATTTAATATCCTTTTTGCCACATGGCATTAGAAGCAAAAACCAGAACAGTGTAGCACTTTATCAGAAAAGGCTTCTTTCCTGCCACCCTGTCAGCTTTGCTTAAAGCTTGTAAGAGCTGTGTGTCCTTTTTCTAACTTGTGTCTTTCCACAACTTCATCTCAAAGCCCTTTTAAAAGCACCTTTTAAACTATGGAGCATTCTTTAAATTAATATCCACTAGTACTTGAATCCTTAAGGCAAATCTTCTTATATTCTGAACTAATCAATGCCACTACCACTAATATCAGGCTGACACCTGCTGAGCATGAGGCTTCTTAACAGTAAGAGCTCACTGTGCTAACTGTGTCCACTATTAAAAGTGGGATCAAAGAATTACTGGAAAGATGATGTGTAGTCGGAGTAGGCTCTGCATCTTAGAAATTATGTAGAGAGACAGTTTGCAGATATTTTGTAATTTTGCAGATGCCCAATCAATATCAATAGCGATTAACAACAGTCAACTGATACAGTTTTACAATCCAAGAAACTGTGGGTCTTGCTCAATGGCCCAACAGTGTCAGCCTAGCAGAGGTGTGATTTAAAGTTAGGGCCTTCTGGTCCATGATCCAGTAACATATCTACAGTCCCTACATGTCCACTAGACTACCAGTTAGATATATAAGAAATTAAGTAAACTAATTTATAAGGGCTCACCCCTTAAACTATTCCATAAAACATGCTCTATCACCAGTGAATCATGATCATATCATCTTGTCTAAAGACTTTTTTTATATTTGTGACTTTGCTTCTGTGGAAATAGGCACAAGTGGGTAGGGTTGCTGACGCAGAACTCCAGAGAGCTCAATTTTGATCCCTGTCCTGGACCCTGGTATGGTAGTGCAAGGGGTTAGTGCAGTCACTGCACAGCTCCACAGAGCCCTGGTTCGAGCCTGATTCTGCCTAGAATGTGGAATGTGCATGTCTTTCTCATGTTCGTTCAGGTTTTTCTATGAGTACTCTTTTTGCACTGAGTGTGTTTGGCTGTGTGTTTTGTTTGCCAATAAACTTACCATAGTAAAAATAGATAAATAAAACTATAAATATTGTGTTTACAGATAAAGATAGACTTGCATCTTTTCATGCACATTAGACAATTTGTTACACTTGTAAAATGTTGTGCAATGTATTAACTTTACAGTTTTTTTCTACACCCTAGTCTGCATCTAAGGGAAATCATTGTAACAAGATGCACTATGGGAAGAATGCATGCCAGTGAAAGGAGTGTAATGCACTGCCGGAAAACCAAATCAAGCCTCTGATATTGAAATGTTTATATTCATGACTAATGCTGTGTAGTTTTTGCAGATAGCTATCAGGCATGCTAACTTGGTTCTGCTTGGCTCTGTCCCATATCACATACTAACTTATTAAGCAGTGTCAGAATTTTAATGCCACATTCGTGGTGTACTCATTTGGAATACATGCTTTAGTTACAGTCATACGTTTTAGTATGCAGTAAGTGTGTGTATTTCAACAACATAGTGTAAGTATGCTCTAAGACATTTCTCTGAGGGCTAGTTCAGACAGGACTCAGACAGGATTTGGACAAAGAAACTACAACAGGCTACTTTTTACTCCTTGGATTTCTTCAAAATAAAAGATCATCTGTTTTGAGATCAGTCTTTCTCTAGACAGCCTCGTACTTAGCAGGTGTGATTTAAACTGTACTCTTACTAAGCTTGACACCTGATGCTGAGACACAGCTAAACAATAAGAGGCCACACATGGTATCAGGCAGCTGACCTGATATTATGGGATAGCAAGAGCATATGGGGCAGATTGTCAAATTTATTATTTAGATATTCATAGATCTTGGTATTTTATATAAGGTAATGTTGTAGAAACTGCCTTAGGCTATTTGTCGTTGATAAAGCCACAAATAGCAGATAATTAAGTAGATTATTTATTATGAATTACAGTGATCTGTGTACAGGAAGCATTTGCTGAATATGATTCTACAAAATGTGTTACTCCACAACATTTATTCAGGCATATGCTATATTTAATTAATAGTTACTTTATACAGCTCAGGAGGGATCTGGACCCTAACTTCTGTTATGGCTAAATAAAGCAACATAATTAGAGAGGAACGTGCTTATGGTACAGTCACATGTTTTAATAAATATGTTTGGTTATTTATTTATCTATTTAACCTAAAAACTTTCTCCTCCCTTTATTCAGAGAGGAAGATAAGCTTTGTGAAATTACACTGATACACTGATTCAACATGTATATACAGTGCATCTGGAAAGTATTCACAGCGCTTCACCTTTTCCACATTTTGTTACGTTACAGCCTTATTCCAAATTGTATTAAATTTATCTCTCTCCTCAAAAAAACACCAAGCATGAAGTCAAAGGATTTGTCTGTAGATCTCCGAGACAAAATTGTCTCGAGGCACAAATGGGGAAGGATGCAGAAAAATTTTTGCTGCTTTGAAGGTCCCAATGAGCACAGTAGCCTCCATCATTCGTAAATGGAAGAAGTTTGGAACCACCAGGACTCTTCCTAGAGCTGGCCGGCCGTCTAAATTGAG
>JAVSBV010031734.1:0-11619 GCA_033117975.1 Parotocinclus spilosoma | reverse complement strand
TTAATCAGACCAGCCGGTTATTAGGACCAAAACGATTGCGTCCTGATGTGGTCCCATTAACCGGAATCGACTGTATTATATTAGCAGGCAACCATTTGAATTCAGAACCATACAGTACAACCCCAAAGTCTTCATAATTTTTGTCTCTCGAAGAAAATATGAAAATTACCTTCCAGACTTTAGACAAGACCAAAAGCCAGGGTCTGTCAATGCATGTTTATTAACAAATGAATGAATAAAATGCAATCATGATTTGGCACAAATGCAGCATCCATGTTAGGATGTGGGAAGGTGATCTTCAGTTTGTCAACAAATTTATTTACAATTATTGAACTGTTTAAAAATCTCATCAAAGAAATATTGCAAAGGATTTGCATACATCTTTTTCTGTGTTGTATAATATCATTAAATAATTCAAGGAATCTGGAATAATTTAAGTTCATAAAGGGCAGGGGCACAGACCTAAACTTGACACCTATGATGAACCAAGAACCAAGAACATCAACAACATTTATCATTAGTTGATAGAACTACATGGGTGAGGGATTACTTTGGCAAAACTATATTAAAAACCACGGGACAAAGTTACTTTTACAAGTGTCTTTGAAAACCTTACTGTGCAGCCAATAACCCTTTTTACTATCCATGTCCAGAAGTGTTGTCTGGGCTTGAAGGCATCTTGGATGACCAGGTCTTTTATTCATAATTTATTGTGCCTTAAACAAAAGATACAAATTACCTTCCAGACAAGTCCAAAAGCCAGGGTCTGTCATAGCATGGGGTTGTGCCAGTGCCCATGTTACTGGCATGGGTCATTTACACTTCTGCTTTAGCACCATTATTGTAGAACAGGAAACCAAGATTTTAGTGTAACATATGCTCCCTTCCAGGCATCATCTTTTCCAGGGACATCCATAAATGTTTCAAAAAGACAATGGAAAAACCACATGCTGCACAGACCGTGGTATGGCTGTATGAGAAGAGGATACAGATTCTGGACTGTAGTCCTGACCTGTCCCCCAACTGAGAATGTGTTCAGAATTTTATCAAAAACTTGATACTTCTTTGAAAAATCTTTATCTAGCTTGGTATCTTCAAAAACCTGCCAACCTACCTTTTAATAGTTGTGAGAAGGAATAGCAACATCAGTGGTGAATGCTTTATCGTCCCAACTTTTGTGGAATGTGTTGCAGGCCTCAAATGCAGTAATGGATGCTTATTAACAAATTAAATGAAAACATGACATGTATTGGGTTCTAGTGTCTACAGTTAAGTAAAAGTCCCAAAACCTTTTTTGGGGGGTTATGTTCTGGAACTGTTCAAGTCAACGGGGGCATAGGGTGTGTACGGTCTTAAAAAAGAGCTGTGTTGCAGGTTCTCAGTACATCTGCTGAATCTGTTTAATGGCTAGTTGTCATGTATAATGTGTATCCTCTTAAGCTTTGTAGGATTAGGGCTCAATCGACTTGCATTGATAGATTAGCAGGTTTAATTACATTAATTACCTCTGAGGAACACGTTGAAACTGGTAACAAACTAAAAATGTTATTTTTATCCTCGTTCAGGTTCTGGGTGTGTCTAACCAAAGTGACCGTGCCATGATTAAAAAGAAGCTGAAGGACGTAAAGAAAGCCCAGGAGAAATTGGAAAAGCAGCGTGAAAAACGAGAGAAAGAGGCTAGACGAAGCGGGAGACTGCCCGCCATTACCGACTCTGTCTGCTGATGACATTCTGTCGACGACTTTCACTTATTCTCCCCGCTCTTTCCCTCTAGCACTGGCACGTTGTGGTTTGTGTCGAGCAGGCAGCTGACAGTCCCATGTCGTTTCGGTTCATAGCTACAGGCAGGTAAGAAATGATAGTGCAGTTGATCTTGAGTCGGTGCAAACTCGTTTGCAGAGCAAACGAACCTATGATAGGTGTGGTATGGGAAGGTGGTATGATGTCGTTGCTCAGGCTGGACACTAAAGCAAAGAGTACTGCTGATACAGAAAAGAAGCTCATGATACATTTACATACCTGTCAAACTCTAAACTCTACTCTACACTCTTCATGCCTTAATACTAAAGAACAGCGATGTTCCAGTATATGCCCCATGTGGACCTCTCCAATAACCACTGACTTAAATGCCAGAGGAACATTCCCTTATTTCTATAAGCTTTATAAGGACTATTAAAAGACACTGACAGCACGGAAACCCTTCCTGGGGCAAGTGCATTGAATAGAGAATTTGTTCCTATTTGTGTGTAGAATTTTCTTGTGCCACCTACAGGAGACCAAACAGATTTTACTGTATTTTTTATTATTTTCTTACTTGTGTTAAGGGAAAACGATTCAAACAGCTGGCTATTTTCGCTCACAAACGCCACTCATTTTGAAACAAAAAAAAAAGGCTTTAATGATATTTTTATATCTATTTTTACTAGTGCAAGCATCTCCTTTACAGAACATTTTGCGGGACGTTTGTACAGTCATTTAAAGCACTATTGTCTTTATAGGCAAGGGGTTAGATCGTTTTTAAATCGACAAATTCTATTTTATACGCACATAGATTTATACTGCATAGATTTAAGGACAAAACATTATGGGTTTAACTTTGACACATTTTCTACCAAGTAGAATAGATCAGAGGAAGACCGTTTTTGCACATTTGTGAAAAGCAAAAAGAGAAAATTGAAATATGGTATTGCTGCAGCTTCAGTTTAACTCAATTTCCCTTCTAAACTTCTTAGATAGCACTGATTTCATATCAGACTAAAGTACCAGAACAAGGCAGAAAGCAGCAGGGATTTTTATCACTCAGTTCTAATCCTTATATTAGCTGAACTTGACCCCAGTGGATTTTCCTGTATAAATGGATTTTGATTATTTGGCTACATGATTGTTTGTCAGACCATGAGAGACACTGATTTCCAGCCTTTTCTCTGGTACGAGTGTATAAGCTGCACCAATAAATGTGTTTTCTATATGGGCTCTTTTGGTGTGTCGTTGTGTTTTTAGGAGTTCTGTTGCATTCATCTTAATCACTTATAGGGTTATACTTATTGCTAAGATCTAAAGGCACTGTGTTTACATGAACTGAATAGTCCAATGACTGCAGAAATTCCGATTCCCAGTAGTCTGATCAACAAGTATACATGCACTTGAGTAATTAGATCATGGGAAATGACTAGGGTAATAATCGGATTTCTACTTTGCAACCAGGCAATAATCTCATAAAAAGATCATAAACATCAAACTTTTAATATTCAATTTCAATTTAATTTCTTGAGCTTTTAGTGCTTTTGAGTCTCTACAAAGTGTTTAATAGCTGTTTAGCAGGTGTTGCCAGATCTCATAATTAAAACAAAACAAGGTTATGGAAATAATAATAATCAGACTTTAAGACTGGCAACCATGTTAAATTCATAATGCATTTCCATGAATGCCCGGAAATCGGTTTCCTCCCACAGTCCAAAGACATGCATGTTAGTTTGATTGATTACTCTAAATTGTGTGTGTGTCTGTGTATGTGTGTCTGTGTATGTGTGTCTGTGTATGTGCGCATGCGCTCGGGCACAGGGGTTGGACAATGAAACTGAAACACCTGTCATTTTAGTGTGGGAGGTTTCATGGCTAAATTGCACATTGCAGCAGTAAGAACAGAGTGTGAAGGTTCAATTAGCAGGGTAAGAGCACAGTTTTAAAATTTTGCAATGCACACATTATGGGTGACATACCAGAGTTCAAAAGAGGACAAGTTATTGGTGCACGTCTTGCTGACGCATCTGTGACCAAGACAGCAAGATGTATCAAGAGCCACAGTATCCAGGGTAATGTCAGCATACCACCAAGAACGAAGAACCACATCCAACAGGGTTAACTGTGGATGCAAGAGGAAGCTGTCTGAAAGGGACTGCCTGCTGATTGTATCCAAAAAAAAAAATCACGGCTGCCCAAATCATGGCAGAATTAAATGTGCACCTCAACTCTCCTGTTTCTACCAGAACGGTCTGTCTAGATCCACAGGGTCAATATACACAGCCAGGCTGCTATAGCCAAACCTTTATCTAAAACCAGGTGTTTCAGTTTCATTGTCCAACCCCTGTAAGTGTTACCAATTATCACATACCATGACAGACCCTGGCTTTTGGACCTGTTGCTTAAAACATTGTCTTAGTTTTAGTCATAGTCTTTTTTTGTATTTGCTCCAGAGTGCACATACTGCTTTTCTTCTACAAAAAGATTTGAAATAGTGATTCATCTGACTACAGTAAACAGTTTCCCTGTATGATGTGAAGACCCCCTAGAACCCAGAGAAATTGACACTGCTTCTGGTCATGGTTATCATAAAGAAAATTATTTTGCAATGTTTTCAGTTGTTTGTTCATGTAACTCTGTATTGTATTGTTCGTGGAAAGTGAATGATTCTGATCGGGGAAAGAATCATTTAATAGTATAATGATATTATGCAGTCTAGAGGGATATATAATTGTTTTTCACTTTAAGTAAGCGTGTTTAAACGTTTCAGTCATTTTCTTCAAAATTTTTGTTGACAAACGAGATCTTCTGCCCATCTTTGCCCCTCAAAAACACGTTGGCTTGTACCAAATCATGAATAGAATCACCTGTTGAAATATAATAATTTATTTAATTAGCCTTTATTCTGCTCAGTTTTTTACTCTTTATTTTCTCTAGTTTATTCACAGCCCAACGTTTTCAAAAAAAAATATTTTATTTTATTTTTTTTGGAAAGTCTGAAATAACAAATAAAACTTGAGAAGACAAAACATGAACTATATTTGACTTGTGCTGTCTGCAATTAAATAAAAGTAAATGTTTTTTTTTTCCCTTTCAGCATTTTTCTTGTTTTCCCAAATTTTGTTTTCCTGATTTGGGGTTGTGTTATTAATTAAGTCTGAGTAGGCCTTAAGTGGTCTCTCATTTTTGCAATATGTTAAGGAATTTTACTTTACTTAGAAGAGAAATTTGGTTTGGTTACCTTGCTAATTTGTAAAAATGTGAAAAATAAAAAAATCACACTAACGTAATCCATAATAATAAATTTTATGTTTGCCTGATTACCCGCATATCATGGACTGTGACTCCTTTGATGGGCTTAGTACGCCTTTCAATTACAATTACCTTTTAAATGTAATGGCGAGTGTTTGTAAGTAGTGATATTAAACAATGGCCCAAGGTCATATTTATGGTTAGTTTAAATGAGTGGCTACTGTTCATACGATTAAGATAATGACATGTTTCTGTGGCTCTACATAAATTAGGTTTGGGTCATATTAAAACCTATTAATGGTTCCTCATGTTTTTGTGTTTCTGTACGTCTCTCATGTAGGTCTTTTCAACTTATTCAAATGAAGACTATGACCGGAGTAACGATGACGTGGACCCTGTGGCAGCATCTGCAGAGTATGAGCTGGAGAAGCGTGTGGAGAAGATGGATGTCTTTCCAGTGGAAATGGAGAAAGGTAGTTTACTTTGATGGATTGCCTGCTACTTAAGAGGACGCTTGATATGTGCATCAACATAGGGCTGAATAGAGAATGTATGCAAGGAGAAAATTTTTTCTTTTTGTTGAAGGTGATAACGGCTTGGGCATCAGCATCATTGGGATGGGAGTGGGTGCTGACCAGGGCCTGGAGAAACTCGGCATCTTCGTGAAGACCATCACAGAGGGGGGAGCAGCAGAGAAAGATGGCAGGTACGGCATCAGAAGTAATGGATTCACAGGGCACAAGGATTCATTTCAACACCTCTGCTTGTGAGATTGATCTTACAAACACTTGGTAATCAATGCTGGGCTTGGTGTGAATTAAAGCAGTGCAGATGGAGAGCTAAGTGAAACAGTCTGTTACTGTGTTACTGTGACTCTGAAACCTTGAACTGCACAGTTCTGTACTGGTAGAGCAGGTGCTTCTTATTTTAGATATTGCTCAGTTTATCTGAAGCACTAGAACATTGCCACATACATAAACATACTCATTTACAACAATGGTGGAACTCTGTACAGTAATCATGCATGATAATACTG
This sequence comes from Parotocinclus spilosoma, assembly GCA_033117975.1. Lineage (NCBI taxonomy): Eukaryota > Metazoa > Chordata > Actinopteri > Siluriformes > Loricariidae > Parotocinclus > Parotocinclus spilosoma. The sequence continues at coordinate 5,591 of JAVSBV010031734.1, read as the reverse complement.
AATTCTGATGCATAGTTTAAAAATGTGCAAAGAAAAACTGGAATGATAAAATTGAGAAAGAAACCAAGCCCCAAGCCAAATATTTCAAAAAGAGTTTTATGCTAGATTGAGGTGGTAAATTGGAAATATTGCTGAAGATAAAAAAGTGAAAACGGTTTTTTTCCCCAATAATTTGACATATCACATTAAAAGACATGATTGTGTTCCAGCTGATCAATCTAAAAACAATTAAACAATTAAATAGTTAAATTGAGTTGTCATATTTAGATCTGATTTCATAGTTGACCTGACTGAATGTGAGCATTATAATGTACCTAATGAAGCAGATAAGAAAATAAACGAATGAAGAAGTGGCATGTGTTAAATACAGTTGCATCGTGCTCAGTACTGGGTAAACTAGCACATACCTAACGAATTTCAGCTCTCATTAGGCGGACAATTGGCTTCTGCCCGGCGATCTGCTAAAGGCAAAGACCAACGGTGGTAGCCTTTCATCTAAAGTTTATTCACATAACTAGTGAATGGAAACACGACTTATTTTGCATGTTTTTCTGCCAAAATGCACATAAAATCCGCAAAAACATTTGGATGGAAACCTGGCTATAGACAGTGATTGAGTGAGAAAATCAGATTTGGGCCACTTTGGGCCAGTTAGACTTTAGATCATCTATATTCATTTTGAATTAACTTGAAATCTATGGTGTACTAGGGCTTGTACTAGTAATTTTTACTTGTTGACTAGTCATTAAAAGACTAGTCGACTAGGTGTTTATCATAGCCATAGCAAAAAGAAACTCTGGAGATCCCTAAAGTTATTATTATTATTTTAAATTAGCGCAGTTCAGTGCTAATTGACAACTGCTAAGACTCAAGTCGTATTTACAATAACATGCATATATAACATTTAGAACACTCGAATTTAGTAGCTCGAAACACTGCTCGGGCGTCGTCATAGTAACACACCTGTTATACACCGTGCCACTAGATGTCGCATGAAACTACAGTACACCTCAGAACTCTCTTCTGCTTTGCAAATAGCTGCAACTCTGTAGCAAATATGCCCTATGTTACAAGACAGGACGTGCTTTGTAACATATTAAATGTTTATTAAACCTTTATTGTGCGATTTACACGTATAGCGAACGTACAAACAAGAACTACTGTTACTTACTAACTTTGTTCATTAAAAAATACATTTGCAAACAAGTTTTTCGACACGATCTACAAACTCAGAATGCGAAGCATAATACTGTAAAAAATAAGTTCTTACTGTTTCGGTATGTATTAGGACCCAAGTATGCGGGACCGAGGAATCACACGGTGTATAATAATAATGGGGACATAATATATAACCAAACTAAAATGGGGAAAAAGGAGCGAAAGGCTCTCTAATGCATGAAAACTAAAAAGGTAAAAAGGGTGCGCCGATAAATTGTATCCCAAAGGAAGCAATGTGCAATAAACCACGGTGACCACTAGGGGCTGCCCTTTACGGCGGGATATGGGGTTATGGGGGTATAGGGGGGATATGGAGGCGACCCCTCCGGGCGCGGACCCAGGATGCGAGCTTCACAAGCCGTGGGTCCGGGGTACAACCCCTACTAACCGCGACTCCACGGCGCCATCAGCTGCCGGGGACAGAGGCGGCGGAGTTCATTCAAGACTGTGGGCGAACGTGGCAATAGCACAATGAGGTGCTGATTTGGGAGCAAGAAAGTGCACCGATTTGGGACGCTCCCCAAATCGAGAGGCACAGGAGCGTTTCCGAAGCGCCAGAGGGCGAGCGTTAGCTTGAGCGTGCAGTAGCCCACGAAGAAGAGGAGCCGGGGTGCGTCTCAAATGGAGGCGTGCCGCGGGCTGAAGTGAGGCTCGATAAGAGCTGGGCTGGGACGGAACAGGGAAACCTGGATCTGTCCCTAAAATGGCTAAATACCTCCGAGGTTTCCCTCGTACACATCCTTCAGCTCTAAACGCCCCCAAATGTTACTAACCTAATGCAAAGATGGTGCAGACATTTATCATGCCGAGGCGTTTGCGCACCAGTGGTCAGGCACGCAGCGATTTCATGGTGTAGTTACCATGGTGGTAACCACGGATATTACATATTTCTTATTCGCTGTGTATGCTTCACTGGAGGCATATAAGCATCCCAATGCCCTAAAAGCGGACCGATTAGGTGGAATTTTGGTCCAAATAAGCGAATAAAATTACAGGTATTTAATAGGATTTGATTCGGTACTTTAGGATTTGGTCCAAATAAGCGGCTGGTCCCATTAACTGGAATCGACTGTATTTTTGCCTCGTTTGTTTCATTGGGTTCTTTATCCACTGGTGGGACTGGTGGTGTTTTTCAGATATACACAGGGATTTCTGAAGGGGCCACAAACTTCCCACCCACAACAAAAAAAGGCTGTGCCGTACTGTTCAGTGTCACCAAGCTGTGCGAATGGGACCAAAGTGGATTGCAATCGATTGTCTAGGGTTGGGAATCATTGCCTTTATCGTTTAACTTTTGCTACGACACCAAATCAAAACCCATTTGAACGACGACTTGGCAGGAAACTTATTTTTAATAAGACCCAGATAAGATCTCTATGCAACAAAAATAGTGCTTTTATTAAAAAGAGAACCAAATATGAGACGAATATCACACACACACATGTATTTTTGTCTGGTGAGCTTATTTTTTTTGTTGTGTGTTTTTTTGTTATGCCGTTGTGTCCTGTAGCGAGTTACGTTGTGTATGCTGTATAGTAATTGCATTTCATTTTTGTTTTTGTTTTTGTTATTACTACTGCCTATTCAGTCTCGAGAGGTGTTTCCAAAATTCAGAGGTCTGGTTCTGCTTAATGTTTATGATCGAGTTATGAAATATCAGAACATGGGTCATCATGGAACGTATAAACATGGAATGAACGAATAAACTAACATGCACTTGCACGCACGAGTAAGTGATGAAAACAGTTGTTATTCAGACATGAGTGCTTTATTTAATCTTGTATTTGAAATCATTTTCTAAATAAAAGCTTTTATTATATTTACTAGATAAATAACAATAGAACTTTATTTATAAGCGCCTTTCAGAAAACTCAAGGACACTTTATAAATCAGGGAAAAACAACTAAACGTCCCTAGTTGCAAAAAAAGAGGCGAAAATTAGTTAGAATCTTTAATGTATAAGCTTGTTAGAGATTTTGTTTTATTGCTCTTTAATTTTAAATGGGCAGCACGGGGGCGCGGTGGGACTCACAGCAGAAGGTCCGGGTTCGATCCCAGAGTGGAGACGTCCGGGTTCTCTCTGTGTGGAGTCTGCATGTCCTCCCCGTGTCTGCGTGGGTTTACTCCGGGTACTCCCACAGTCCAAAGACATGCGTATTAGGTTAATTGATTACTCCAAATTGGCATTGACTTGTGTATATATATGTCACTGGTGTTGAGATGAACTCGTGTGTGTCGCTTACATGGCCACTAATGCCGATAGTGACGTTAAATAAGCCAAATAAATAGAACCATGCATATGTATACAACCTACCAAAGGTTCATACTGGAGCATTAAAGCAAAAGCGTTTATTAAACTAACAAAGGCATCAGTTACATCAACATAAACTAAATAAATGTAGTTTATAACTAATAATTTTGTTCTCTTCTATGGCCGAGCATTACCCATTTAATTTTAAATCACTTCATCTGGTTATTTTTAATGCACAGTTGTGCCCCTGTGACTGTAACAAGTAGTCTAGAAGTTCCTGGATATGATGTAATAAATAATTCTTTATTTGTACATACACATGTTTGACCTGTTTTAGTGTTTTCCATCATGCCTTTCCTGTCTTAGTAGCTCATTTAAATATAACGAGTGTCTCTTTGTTTATATTCAAGCACATCATATTCAGAATTAGACTCTACAGAGTCAATTAAAAGCTGTCTTCTAGTGTAAACACAGTTTCCTGAGCTTTGCTTATACTCTCTACTCACAAAGGGTGCACTTCTGTGAGGTTGCCAGATGAATCAATCAAAATTAGCAATCATTTTAAGCAGTCATCTTTCTCTTAATGCTGCATCAGATGTTTGGAGAGCTGTAAGCTAATGCATGGTTGGTTTAAAGATGGAAAAGCTGTAGGTTTAAGGGTGATGCACGAAGCTATGCTGATTCTCCATCTGAAGAAGTCAAAGGTTAGAACACAAGCCGAGGCTGCACTACAGGCTCTCACCAGCAAAGGCGCCAGAGAGCTGTAGTGCAAGCTGACTTTTTAACTGAGTTAAGTTGAACTAAATTTCTCAGCATGCTCTGGGGCTAATCAGCGGCAATGATTGAAACCTGGCAAAGGCATATAAGGCTGACCTTTGTTTTTTCTGCAAAATTGCAATTTGTTTGTTCATATTTATACAATGTCAGTGGCTTTTGACACCAATGCCGTTTGGCACCAATGGCTATCCATGTAATAAATGTGTTTACAGGTATGTTAAATCAGTTAACAGTTAACCTGACGCATGCACCCAGAGTAAATCCCAATGGACACAGGGAGAACATGCAAACTTAACACAGATAGAGTATAAAGTTGGGATTAAAGCATGGATCTCTGGAGCTGTGACAATGAACAATGAACAAAAGAGAAGTTAAACAAGGGAAAGTCTGAAAAGGGTAAATAAGAGAAGATTAAAATAGCAATAACGATGAGACGTGGAGAAAAATAAAAACATAAATAATAACACAAAGGAAATTAAATGATATACAATGTGCAAGAAAGAAAATAGTATACAATTCCAGCCTCAGCCTGTTAATCATTATCCTTTACGTTCTATTGCTAAAGGGAAACACATTCACAATTAGTGTTTTACCAAAAACACCAGTTTGGGTGAAATACTTTGCATAATTTTTTGTTTTCTCTGCCATATAGGAGCATTAGATCTTATGCCTTAGGTCACATACTTCCTTTGTATGACTTCCTTTCTGGATGATCAGGCCATAAGTTGATGCCTTTGACACTTTACAGTCCAAATAAGCTTGATTAGGAATGGTCTTTATTGAAGAGTAGCAGCCAAGAAATCACTTGACATTTACGTAATTTAGCAGATGCCCTCTATCCAAAGCGACTTATACGTTAATACAGTAGTACAATCCTAACATTTGTGGGTTAAAGGCCTTGCTCAGGTGCTCAGGGACCCAACTGTGGCCTGAGGCAGAGGTGAGATTTGAACCCTGAACTTGGCCACATGTTTTATATATATATATATTATACCATATACCATGTGGCCTAGTGGTTAAGATACTGGACTATATATATGTATATATATACAGCGGTTAGACAATGAAACTGAAACACCTGTCATTTTAGTGTGGGAGGTTTGAGATGTATCAAGAGCCACTGTATCCAGGGTAATGTCACAATACCACCAAAAAGAACGAACTAAATCCAACAGGGTTAACTGTGGACGCAAGAGGAAGCTGTCTGAAAGGGATGTTTCGGGTGCTAACCCAAATTGTATCCAAAAAACATAAAACCACGGCTACCGAAATCACGGCAGAATTAAATGTGCACCTCAACTCTCCTGTTTCCACCAGAACTGTCCGTCAGGATCCACAGGGTCAA
>JAVSBV010031723.1:0-11620 GCA_033117975.1 Parotocinclus spilosoma | reverse complement strand
ACACACACACACACACACACACACACACACACACACACACACACACACACACACACACACACAGACACACACGCACAGAGACAGACACACACACACAGAGACAGACACACACACACACACAGAGGCACACACACACACACACACACAGATGCACACACACACACACACACAGACGCGCACACACACAGAGACAGACACACACACACACACACACACACACACACACACACAGAGACAGACACACACACACACACACTCACACACACACACAGAGACAGACAGACACACACACACACACTCACACACAGAGACACACACACACATACACACACACACACAGAGACGCAAACACACACACACAGAGACGCAAACACACACACACACAGAGACACACACACATCTGTAAAGATTTCAGATACCGTTTGAGCCACTGGAGCTGAAAGACCTTTTAATAAATCAAAACAAAAAAGTATCAAATAGATTATTTTGTTGTTTTCCTTCTTTTTTCCAATTGTTTATATTTTTATATTAATATTTTCATTATTTTATGACTATGTTTAATTCTGTTATTATTACATTTTACAATTAGTTTGACTGATCATATTATTCATAATTATTTCTTTTTATTATCATGCTATGATATTATAATTATTATTATAGTCATTTTTTTATTACTGTCATTATTATTATTATTTTATTTTTTTGTATTATTCTCGTTAGTTATTAATATAATGATGATAATAATAATATGATAATTGGTATTAATGTTGGTTATTATTTATTGTTATTATTACTTTTATTTTTATGATTACTATTATATTATTGTTAATATGATTAATAATTACTTATTTTTATGACCATGCTATAATTATTATTATCATACTAATATATTTTACTATTTTACTATAATAACAAATAATATTATCATTATTAGTTTTATTATTTACATTATTACTGATTAATTATTAGTAATTATTTTACTATTATTTTTATGTTAGTATTATCATTACTATTATAATTCTTATAAAAATAATGATCTCAATAAAAATGTATATTTTATATATAAATATTATCATTAAGGTTATATTTTAAAGCTATTTTATTACTATTATGACTGATGATAATGTTTTCATTACTATTATCATTATTATTAATATAACAATTAACATTTTATACATTTTATAGATGAAGTACTATTGGTATTATATTTTAAAGCTATTTTTATTATTACTATTATTATTACTGATAAGTGATTAATCATTTATATTTATTTCTATTGTTAATATTAATAATATATTGATAACAATAGCTTTTTATATTTTATTTTATTACTTTTATATTATGATCATAATCAGTATTAGTATTTTGTATTATCAAAGTAATATTATTTAATCTGTAAAATATATAATATATAAAATGTTAGTTATCATTATTTTAATAATAACAATAATAGTAATAATTAAAAAAAAAAAAAAAAGTGTGTGTGTGTGTTAATTTCTTTTATTTATTTTTACCACGTCAGACAGATTTTACACCAGAGACCTTTTATTAAAAAAACAAAGGACTTAATAAATAGATTTATTTTCTCTTTTGGTTCATGCTTCGTACCGCTGATGGTTGACCCACTCCAGACCTGTTGGGCACTTATTGATCCTCGCTTATCCCTAAAACAATATTAATTATTGATCAGGAACAGATCGATCAGTTTAGGCTTCGCATTGGGACCGTTATTGATATTCAGACTCACTTTTTGTTGCTTTATTTCTCTTTCTCTTACACCCCGCCCCTTTTTAGTTTACTGCTGCGCTCCCGTCCTGCTGCGCTCTGGACGTTGATGATCAAACGTCTCCTCCTGCTGCTCCTCCCTTCATCCCTGTCCCCCTTCGCCGCTCCCGACTCCATTCTGACTCCATTCTGACCCTCTTTCCATCTGTCCTCTGCTCTTTTTATAAACGCTTCCTTCTCTTTGGATGTGCCCAAACCTGATTGGCTGTCGTAACAGCAAAGAAAACCGACATCCAACGGGACAAAGGAAGAAACGACCGAGAAAAGCTGTTCAAAGGGAATTATTTATTGAATCCTGAGACTTTTACCCCTAAATTCGGATACGTACATCGTGTTATATATGTACTTTGCAATGCTTTATGGGTGGATTGATTAAACAGCCAAAAAATACTGCAAGTTTCCCAGTCGGGACGGTTCAGATTGGGATATTTCCGCCCCTGTGATTTCCTCCGCCCCTGCTGGACTTCCTGTTTTCGTTTTTTTTTTTCTTTTAATGACTGAATTAAATAATTATTCAACACTTTATTACTAAATAAGCTTTGTGTTGATAATTTCTTTACGTTAACCCAAGCGTTTTAAGCAGGTTTATGGTCTGATCAAGGACTCGACGATCCGATTATGTGACGATACATCGCGATATTTTAGATAGTTCAATAAGAGTATCCGAACAGCCGAAATATGATAAATATGATAAATATTGCTGTATCGATTCATTAGCACAACCCTATCATGATATGGGAAGTATATATCAAATATTTAGGTCAGACTTTTTTTATTGCTTGTTTTGCCGATCCGCCAACGATCATATTTAAAGAATACGAATTTTTTTTAAAAAAAAATTATTTCTGGGATCCGCTGCATCACCAATGGTTGAAATAATAATAATAATAATAATAATAATAATAATAATAATAATAATAATAAAAAATTATAATAAATTATTTTTAGCTTTTTCCGCCCTCCGGTGGAGAGCCAACGGTTTTCTTCTGTTCATTTAATTTTTTTTTTTCCAGATTCACTTTCATTTAATTGTAGATTAAATACATTTTATTTTTTAATACAAAATGCATTTGTATTTCTTCCTCCTTCCTTGTATTGATTCCACATCGTCCTCGAGAAATTGAAAAGTGACGAAAAATAAAGATTTTTTAAAATATTTTTTCTTCCGTCCTCAGTAGATTTTGAAGTAGAAACATCCGAGGAACAAACAATTTAAAAAGTCTGGCCTGAGGGCCAGGGCCAGGTCCGGGTATGGTCGTCTGACCTTGTTGATCCCAACAAAAGGCTGCCCAGTCCGTCATAAGTCCTCCACCTTACTTAACAGTAGATGTAGATTTCTGTAGGGACGTTTTTTTTTCACCTGGACCCTACATACTAGTGTTTCTGGGTCTTTAGTGAGTGTGTGTGTTTCAGCTCTGCACCGGTCCCCTCACACACCACTGAGCCTGAACCTGAACCTCCTGCTGGACCTGTTTAAGATCTCAGAGCCGTTCCTAATCCGGCGTCACATCAACATCAGGCTCTAATCTGAAGCCGATCGGACCGATAACGGAGAACTCGCTCACCTCCGGAAAAGAAGCCGCTGTATTTGATCTCAGAAATCCCACTAAATATAAATCAGATCAGGAAGATCAAAGGTCTGGGAACCAAACGAGAGGAGGGACAAGAAAATCGATTTGTAAATAAGTGACATGTAGGGAATAAAGACGGGGCACAGGGGACGGTGGGAAAGGAGGAAGAGCGTCAGAGACGGGAGGGGGAGAAAAAAACAGGAGACTGAACCTAGGAAAGAAAGAAAGAAAGAATAAGGAAGAAAAGTGAGAAGTGAAAGAATGCAAAAAAAACAGGAGGAAAGGGACGACCATAAAAAAAAAAAAAAAAAACAAGAAAAGAAAATGAAGGAAAAGGACGAAAATGTAAAATACCAAAAGGGATTTAAAAAAAAAAAAAGAGTTGAGAAATGGGAAAGAAAATAGAAAGAAAAGAATGTGAGGAAGAAAAGATGTACAAGGAGCGAAAAGGAAATGAAGGGTAGAAGCAAGAGAAGAGAGGAACTGCCCAAAAAAAGAAAAGCGATACCAAAAAGGATGGAAAAGAAAAGAACGAACGGAGGAAAGAAAATAAAACAATAAGAGGAGAATAAAAGGAAACAAGGAAAAGAAAGGATGATCAGGAACCGTTCCAGGAACCATCAGGTACCATATCGGGGGTGTTTGTGTGTGTGTGTGTGTGTGTGTGTGTGTGTGTGTGTGTGTGTGTGTGTGTGTGAGTAGACGGTGGCTGAATACTTTTGATCCTGTAACTGATCGACAGCTGTTTGTTTCTCCGTGTTGTGTAACGTTACCTGAACATGCTGTGCTGTGGTGTCTTATTAACAACCTGTGTGTGTGTGTGTGTATGTGTAGGTCAAGGTTTAGTGTGTGTGTGTGTGTGTGTGTGTGTGTGTGTGTGTGTGTGTGTGTGTGTGTGTGTGTGTGTGTAAGATCTGCTGTCGCAGCTGCTGTGTTTTAAAAGCTCTGCTGGGAAACGGCATGTGACTCATGATACATCCAGGAATTAGTGTGTACACACACACACACACACACACACACACACACACACTTATCTGTGTTGAACTTGCTGGTTTGTGTATTACTGTACTAAATAACTCGACACATAACTATAAGCTCAGTAACCCAACCAAAACATCTCAGGCCTTAAATTAGTCGTTTTTTCCTCTCTTTTTTTTTTAATTCTGATTTTTGTTTTGACCTGTTTATCTGTTTGTTTATTATTTCTTTTTTTTGGGTGGGAACGTGGAATGAAGGAGGGCAAAGAAAATAACGAAATCTAAAGGTCAGAACAGAGAAAAATAAATCCAACCAGATGTATTTTTGTAAGGATTAAAAGCGTTTTTGGCCCTTTTTTTAGATTCGGTTAAAAAAGGCGATTAAAAAAGAAAAGACAGAAAGGAGAAAAAGTTACGTAAAGAGGTTTTATATTTATAGAGATGAGAGGCGTAAATAAATAAATAATAAGGAAAGGAAGGAAGGAAGGAAAGAAAGAAAGGAAATACTCGAATAAACAAATAATCGAATAAACTTTTTTAAAAAAAAGATTAAATGAAGATTGGTAGAAATAAAAAGTAGGGGAAAAAATACGGTAAAAAATGTATAAAGAAACTGTTTAAATGAGGTTAAGAAATGGAAGAAAAATGAAAAAAGCGATGCAAAAGAATGAAAAATAAAGAAATAAATACAAAGAACTAAAAATTTCAAACATAAAGGGCGACAAACAAAAGTAAGGAGAAAAGCCGCCTTTGATCTGGACCCTGATTTATTTATTTATTTATTTATTTATTTGTTTGTTTGTTTTTCCCCTCCAGTCTGGCTGCATCGGGCGGGGCAAAGGGCGGAGCTGGAGCAGGAGGCGGAGACGGTGAGCATGTGCAGCAGCGAGAGTTTCGCCGATCAGGGTTACGCCGCGTCCGAGGGTCTGGCCGAGTCTCCGAGCGTCTCGCCCGAGGACACGCCGTCCCTCTGTCCCAGCCGACCCCAGGAGGACAGCGACGTCGACGAGGGCTGCGCCACCTGGGGGTCACACTGCAGGTACTACAGCGGGTCTGAGGGGGGGCCGGGTCACCGTTTTGGTTGGGACGGGAGGCGTTAGTAACGATGGTAGGATTGTTCAGTAAGGATTTAGGAGAGGCGTTTAGAAAAGCGTCTCATGTGGATCTGATGTGTCTGAGCTTGCAGCGTCGCCTCAAACGTCTCACACGGCCAAGAAAACCTTCCAGGAACGAGCTGTGTCTCTAACCCCGGCTCCTGGGGGTTCTGCTTTTAAGAGCTGAGGGAGGGGCCCTCGGGACGGGTACAGCGTGGGGATTTAACCATTTATTCGACGTCCTGCTGAATAAAAAAAACCATTTAATCATTTCTAAATGATCTTACAAATCACTACTGTATTCATTTATTATTATACTTTTTTTATATATATATACATATATATATATACAAAAAATATATTTTTGTAGTCGTGTTTCATTTCACAATTCATTTATGTTTATTTTTGATTTTTAATATTATGTTTATTGTATTTATTTGTATTTGTATTTTAATTTTAGGAATAAACACAACAATAATCGATATGCTAATGTTATAATTTGTATATTTATATAATTCAAATATGTGTATAATATAGTAATGATAACAATAAATAATTATTATTTTTATCAACAATATCAAATATTACTAGTAATATTAAACATATCATTTAAATAAACAATATTTCATTATTATTCAAATTATTATTCATTCGTTTTTATTTTTAATGTGTAATATTATTATAGGTAAACAAAATATAGTAAAGATCTATGTATAATAATAAGAATTTAATAAATAATAAATGTAATAATGTTCTCGTGTGTTATTATTATTATAATTATTATTATAATATGTAGAAAAATATGAATAAAAGCAATATTAATAAAGATAATGCTAATAATAAAATGTGAATATTATTGTAATAATATAAATAATAATTAAAATATTCAACTATGCATTTTACTTATTATTATTAATATTATTATTAACAAAATAAAATATAGGAACTTTAATATAAAAAATGTCTTTTAAATTGCAAATCTAAAGTTTTAAATAGAAAAGTAACATTAAAAAAACTAAAATACATTTAAAAAATGTATAAATAGTAAGAATATTTTTTTTTCTGTAAATATATATTAATTTACAGTTACTAATTACAATAATTAAAATATTTTAAGGTGAGGGGGGAAAAAGGAATAATTAGAAGTCGGATCGTATTATTTTTTTATAAATATTCATGTTGTAATTATTATTTTTATTTATTTATTTTTTCAATATCCTGCTGTACGTTTAAACATATTTGGCGTGTGCATAAGTTTTGGCGCCTTTAGCAGAAGGTTTTGCGGTAAGGCCGCAGAGTTTTTAACGTTCTTACTGTGGATGTGATGTCAGCGGCGGGAACGCGCAGGGGCGGAGCCAGTCGGTACGGAGATGGGACAGTGACGTGGACAGTGACATCAGCGCCCAGATTAATCTGACCCTGGCTGATCTGGATGCAGACCTTGCAGACGGTATAAATTATTATTTTAGAATAAATCGTGTCCTTGTGGATACCGAAAAGGATCCAAATTCTTCCTCCTCTTTTCTTAGCAGTCGATCAGATGGACGAGGTCTCTGTGGACACGGTAGACGAGGTCCCCGTGTCCGTGGTGGACCTGGACGTACCCGTTACGGCCATCGACGACGTCCTGGACGACGTCGGACCCAGGATGAGCGCTTACGAAGCGGCGCTGTCGCTCGGCAACGGGACGAAGCGGGAAACGAAGCCGATGAATCTCCAGAACACCAACAACAACGCACGCGTGATGGGCGGAGCCGGGACCGCTACCAGGACCGGTCCGGCACAGGAGGCGCAGGTTCAGTCAGCCTGGAGGGGCGAGCAGAAGCAGAAGGTCGCCCCCGTGGTGGCGCCTCCAGGACCCAGACCGTATCAGAGCAAGGTCACCCAGAATCCCAGGTCTAGATTCGGCTCAAAGACCTTCACCATCGTCCCCCCTAAAGCGGCCCCGTCCCAGACCCAGAATGCAGCCGGGTCCCTTTGCACGGGCGCCATTAAGATCGACGAGTTGGGTAACATGGTCCAGCCCAAACAGGACAGACCGGACCCGTCCCCCAGCGACCCAGACTCTCCCCTCCTGGACAAAGCAAAAGCCTTCTGGAGTTCCTCTCAGAAACAGGCTCCGCCCATCGCCCGAGCGGCTCCGGTCAAGACCGGAACCCCGAGCGTAGAGGAAGCGCCCAAACAAGCAGGCGGGCCGACCCCCCACCTGGCGACCGCAGTCATGAAGAAGCTGGCGGTGTCGGCGGGATCGGAGGCGATCTTCTTCTCTGAGCACAGGAAGAACTTTCTCGCTCCGACCCGTAGAACCTCCAGCCAGTACGTAGCCTCGGCTATCTCAAAGCGCACCGGGAGCTTCTCCACCAGGACGGGCGGAGCTCAGGAACCCCCGGAAAATCCTGCCCTATCAAACAGGAGTCCTAAGGCAGGACCCCAGCGCTCTCAGAGCCACCCGGGTCACGGCGTGAACAAACCGGAACCGGCCAAGGACCCGCCCATCACTGCCCCTCCAAAAGAGCCCCCCGCCACCTCTGTTAGCCAAACCCCTCGCCCACCCGTCCCAAAGAAGCCCGAACCTAAACCTCTGGTCCCAGTCGCAGTTCCAGAACCGAGCCCGTTTGGGCCGGTCCGCAAGTTTAAGCCGGTCATCCAGAGGTCGATGGAGAAGGAGAACTCCCTGCACAGCTCCCTCATGGAGGCCATTCAGTCCGGAGAGGGGTACGAACGCCTCCGAAAGGTACAGACCCAAAACGGGACCAGGATTTGGAGATAGGAGCACTGGGAGCGCTTAGTTTATTTGTGTTTTTATTTACGTTCAAAACTTTACTTTTACTGAAATACAGTAAATAGGTTTGTTTTTTTTTTAATTTGATTTATTTATATATGTATTATTTTTTTTTTTATTTTTCACAATTATTTAGTTTTAGTTATTAATTATTTCATTCTTTAACATAGTAATTAAAAATAAGAAACACCACTTTTTTTTATGTTAAAGCACTTTTTTTTTTAAAAATCGTTTTTAAGAACAATATTAAATATTGTAATAGCAATATTAAAAATATAAGTTTATTTTATTGATTTATTTCTATTACTGTACACATAAAATTGCAACATTAAATAAAAAAATCTTTAATTATGCATTTTCAAAAAAAAATGTTACACATGTTATAAAAATATAGCAAAGATATTAACAGTAAAGGTAATAGAATGTTTTTATTAAATTATATATTTAAATGAATTGTTAGTAACAATAAATATAATAATAATTTAAGTCTGTTTTTTGTTATTATTATTCTTTATCATGGTGTTTTATAGGAATAAAGGGAACAATAATATTTATAGTATATTTTAATTTTATATTAAGGTTATGTTATTGAATTATTTCTGTACTAATATACAATAAACTAATATTTACTTATAAAGTATATAAATAAGCATTATTGTTAGCAACAGTATAAAATATAGTAGTAATATTAAAAATATTTTTTTTTAATTTATTTTGATTACTTTTAATTATTAGTGAATAATATATAGGAGATAATAATTTGTAGATTTGTAATAAGTGATCGTCATCAATAAAATATTAAGAAGTGTTTATTTAATTATTTTATTTAAATGTCTAAATATAATAGTGATTATAATATTAATATTCATTTTTTAATGTTTATTTTTTTTATTCTGATAACAGGAGATAACGACGTGGTTTTTTTTTGTATAATCTATGAATAATGATTATTTATTTGTAATTTTTTCGGTTTAGGTCTCGGACTCGTCCAGGAGAGACGCCGTGAAGAAGCCGTCGTACGTCGAGCCTGAGAACGAACGATCTGCGTTGCTGTCGGCCATCCGAGCTCACAGCAGCTCCGCCCGTCTCAAGAAGGTACGACGTCCGACCTCTGAGTCTTAAATCAAAACAAGAGCTCGATTTGACCCAAACTGAACCTCGTTTCTGTCCCTTTTGGCTCTCCAGACCCGATCAGAAGCTTCTTCTGAGCTGGAGATTTTGAGGAACACAGAGGAGAAGGAGGTCGTCCTAAACGATACAAGCTCCTCATATGCACCCCCACCACCTCCTGCCTTCATCCCACCCCCACCTCTACATCCAGCCCCACCTTCAGCTCCACCTCCAGTCATGACCCTGAGTAAGCCCACCGTGGTTCTACCTGCAGGGGGCGACCCAGAGTCGGCCAGGGAGGCCCTGCTGGAGGCCATCCGCTCAGGATCCGGGGCCAAACGGCTTCGTAAGGTAACGGAAATAACGAGAAGGTCTGGCCTGCGCCCGAATGCTGCCCCCTGGTGTTAGGAATGCCACGTAACGACGCATTTCGGTTTGTTTTTGGTTTCGTCCCTCAGGTTCCGGTCACGGCTAAAACCTTTAAAGTGAACAGGAGGCTCGGGATCGCCCGGACGTCAAGCACGCCCCCTACAGGACAGTAGGCGAGGCCGTGACACGCCAGATTCCCTGCTGAGTAGATTAGATTATTTATTTTTGTACGTCTGTGCCAACACTTTGTCTCGTAACTGTGGTGACGTCATGTTTCCCCAAACGGTCGATAAATCCGTCAGTTATGTCCTCGTCCTCGTCCTCCTGCCATCCCATAATATCACACCAGCTCGCTTTGCTTATGGTGCGCAAACGGTGCCACAACCTACCAAACGTCTGCCCTGTTACCATGACGTTTTCTCACCACGTTCTAAACTGGAGCTGAGAGTCACACGGGGGGAAAAAAAATCACGCTCAAGTCTCGCCCAAATCTCATTCAAGTCTCGTCCAAGTCAGGCTCAAATCTCGTCCAAGTCAGGCTCAGATCTCGCCCAAATCTCATTCATGTCTCGCTTAAATCTCATTTAAGTCTCACCCAAGTCAGGCTCAGATCTCACCCAAATCTCATTCATGTCTCGCCCAAGTCAGGCTCAAATATCACCCAAGTCAGGCTCAAATATCACCCAAATCTCATTCATGTCTCGCCCAAGTCAGGCTGAAGTCTCGCCCAAATCTCATTCATGTCTCGCCCAAGTCAGGCTGAAGTCTCGCCCAAATCTCATTCAGGTCTCGCCCAAATCTCATTCAGGTCTCGTCCCAAATCTCATTCAGGTCTCGTCCCAAATCTCATTCAGGTCTCGCCCAAATCTCAGGTCTTGCCCAAATCTCATTCCTTGCCCAAATCTCATTCAGGTCTCGTCCAAGTCAGGCTCAAATCTCATTTGAGTCTCCCCATGTTAAGCTTAAGTCTCCCCAAATCTCATTTAGGTCTCATCCAAGTCAGGCTTATGTCTCGCTGCACCAGATTAGATTTATTGAACAAATCAGATGTTGATTTAATTCAGATCTCATTCAGGTCTCACCCAAGTCCGGCTCAAATCTCGCCCATGTTAAGCTTAAGTCTCTCCAAATCTCATTCAGGTCTCGCTGCACCAGATTAGATTTATGGAACAAATCAGATGTTGATTTAAATCGTTTGTAAGTTGCTTTAATAATAAATCGTGTTCCTACAGCAGGTTATTTTATAGCATCAGATTATTATTAATATTAATAATTAATGAACTAATGAACACTAATAACATTTCACCATGCTGCTAAACTAACAATCTATTTATGCCAAGCCGATCAGAAAATAAAGTTTATTATTGAGTTATTGTAATGTTATTATAATAATAATAATAATAATAATAATAATAATAATAATAAGGTTGTGATGTGACCGTATGACGAATCGATCAAAAATCACTTTTTAATTACAGAGGAATTTAAATAAATAACTGTATATTTTCTACACGTCGGTAGTTTTGGTTTTGTAATTCGGCATCACCAAGCTACGGGAAGGAATTTTATACGTTTGATTTTGTACATACCGTACTTCTTCTTCTTCTTCTTCTTCTTTTTTTCTTTTTTTTTTCTTTTTATTTGAAGGATTGCACAGAAATTTAGATACGAATTTCAATCAATAAAGCTTTTTGTAATCATTCAAACGTCTCGCTTGGCTTTATTTGTCCTGCGTGTTACACACACACACACACACACACACACACACACTTCCACATGCCCCTCTGGAGGTGTGGCCTCAATTCAGGCTCCTATTGGTTGGCAGAGGGGCGAGGGTCGTTTGATGGGCGTGGTCATGGGAACAACAACTTTGGGCTGTAAACAGAGGCACATTTCAGGCACGCGGTACATTCTGTCATCATGAGGAAGGTA
>JAVSBV010031693.1:0-11621 GCA_033117975.1 Parotocinclus spilosoma | reverse complement strand
TATATGTATTGTGTTTATATATGTATCTGTGTATGTGTTTATATATCTATTTAGACATACCTGTTATTGTGTTAATGCAATTGTGTTGTGCTTGATTACTTCATCTCAGTATTAAACTACAAGGTCTAAGTAAGGAGTTAATGTTTATCTCTCCTCGTGTATTCCCAGGTTCACAGTGCTCCTTAGCCTGTGCATCTTCTTGCTGCCGGTCCAGGTAACCCTAGATCTGAGGACTTTAGGATTTCCAGCTTATTCCAGGGCTTTCTTTAGCAAGCTTTATCTAGAGTACAGATACCACAAGTCATTTTACTGGTTTATTGCTTAGACCAGCAACCAGCTAAAGCACAAGCGTGGACGCACAATGGCGTCACCAGCCACCAATCGATGAAACCCTTGATGAAACCAACCCCAACCTTTGTAGATCAACTTTGCCGATTTGGTTTCCGGAGGTCCATGTGCTGTAAAAGTCGGGGTCATGCTTGAGTAAATCAAGAGTGTGTTTCTCCTTTCTGGTGCATGTCAGGACAGGAAACGCTTATCTGCTGTCATGATGTGTTTACAGAGAAAAGCAACTCTTATCGCTCAATGGCTTCAGTTGTGATAATGATCGCTGTTTACATCAAGTGTGTGTTTGTCTGGGATATATTCCTGGATACAGGACATGGTCTGGAAGTTTCATTAACTCGTAGGCTTGATCAACTTTTCAGCAACTTGGCCAAAGGAGGCTTTTTTTTTTTTTTATTTTTTTTTTAACTTAAATGGTTTTTACTTAAAAAAAAAAAAAAAAGCGATTTTATTACATATATATTAAAAAGGAGAAAAGGGCAAAAACAACACTTTATTGTGGCCAATCGCTCAAGAATTGGGACATCAAATCAACTGAATTGAAACCAATACACTTTTTGGTGTGAATCCTTATTTTAACATGATTACTTTTTAGTTTGAACATTTTTTATTATTACTCATTCCAAACTATTATTATTATACTGTTATTACAGGATTGTATCCCTGTTATTGTTGCTTAGTCTCATTTTTGTTATTCAGAATGGCGTTTGGACATTTAATTGATCTTTTTCAGCATCAAAAATCATATTTGAAACGCCCACATGTTGACGAATATTGTCCTATGTTTGGGATTATTTTAAGACGTCTGGCTAAAACCAACTTACCGCTATGGTTATCTTTTTGATTTGATTCTTTCCTAAATATGATATTTACACTATTGTAGTTATTTGATTGAAAGTCATTTGTTGTGCTGATTATTTTGGTCTGCAATTGCTGTGTTTTTGTTGGTGCAACTGTGTTGAAAAATCAGATTTCATTCGATTACCCAAAGTACTTTTATTTATTTGGTCGTTTGTTTATCCAAAAGACCCACTCATATCTCCTGCAGTGTTGCACACGTGCAGCAGATGGCAGTCCAGTTTAAGTCCTAAATTGTTGTGTGTTTTCCATTGTGATTGTGACGCTGACATCTGCTCATTATTGGGATTATTAATAATGGAAACGCAGCAGTAGGCTGTAATATGGAGTGTAACTGGTTTTTAGAATATGGATCATACTGTATGTGGATTACTTTCTTCAATTTCGGCCTTTATTGGCACAGATTTCCAGGGCAAACTAAGGCGATGATTTTATAATCAAATAAAATCCAAATAATAATATATATTTGTAAATAATCAATAATGCGTATTTTTGCCTCACAGGTTGAACAAATAGACATATTAGAAACGTATTCAAAGGAAACGAAATGAATGTTTAAATAAACAGTAAATAATGGATAAAATAATTACAGGAAAATATTTTTTAAAAATTGTAGAGTAGAATCTGAATTTGGTTGATTAATATTGAAATAAATATTTCATGTGTCAAGTTCCTCATGGTGATTTTATTAAGAAAATGTTCAAATAAAAATGACAATAAATGACAATAAGTGTAAAAATTATTATAATAATGAAAAAGCTAGGATTTAAAAAAACCCAAAAAAACCCCTCAAATATTTGATGTATTTAAAAATAATTTTTGCATGCCATTTCCACCACAGTACAAACTGTATCTAAAAAAAGTGTACATAAATAAATAAATAAAAGCAAAAAGCAAATTCCAAAAAATAATGACATTTAAAAAATCTTGAAATAATGGATAAAATAATTGCAACATAATATATTTTAATATCACGATAATCATTAACATAAAATGTTCGCCCCCTTGGTTGCCATAACATTTACCTCATTTATACAAAGATTCAAAAGTAAATGAAGAAGTATAAAACGCGGCGTTTCTATATCTAGTATTATTTGTGTCGCACACCCCCAACGTCCTGAGTGGCTATGGCTGTGTGGAGATTGGTATGTTCTCCCATGTCTATGAGACAGCAGCTTTCTGGTGTCTAATCTGAAGGTGGTCGGAGCTTCCCGTGCAGACAGAGCAGGTCCATCGATTGTGTGTCTGTATCTGCACCGTCCAGTCACGGTCACTGCATGATAAAGATCAGCTGAGTCTGGGGCAGAGGGCGAAGAGGAGCATCTGACGCCCTTATCGTTTGATTTAAAGCTCCTTCCTTTGCTTTATCTGTAGTTTGCGTTGAAACTGGACGTCTAACCTTGCTCAAACTGCTTGGCTCGTGCTGCACGTTATGACGCTCAGCCCCTGGTCCAACCTCGTCCTTCCCGTGATCTGTTTACTCAGGCGGCTGCTCTCAGAAGCAATTGAGCTTAAGTGCTTTTGTTCTGAGAGGCAGCTGCTTTGTTCCCACCTGGGACTGAGGTAATGTAATGATCATCAGCATGCCAAGATGCAGCTCCGGACTCGCTCTCCTTCCGAAATGAACGATCCTCTTTCGTCAGACAGTGGAAATAATTACAAATTGATAACGAGGCGCATTAATGAACGATGAAGACCAGTGCCGAAAATCCATCGGCCCCTGCCAAATCTCTCACAGCAACCATCCATCAAAATACTTCACCTGAATCTGAACTGGACTTTTGTTCCAGTATTGATTGGTCGGGCCGATCTGGTCCAGCCCTTGCCTCTGGAGGCTGCCACGTTCTCCACGTGACCCGTTCCGTTTAGGGTGTCGACCATTTTTTGCTTCTCAAATAGAGTCGTTTAAAACATCCCAAGCCAACTCACACATAAGACCTTCGCAGGGTCTCGGAATTGACCCGGGTTCAGTCAAGTGGAGGGTGTAGACCTCAACTAACTCACCCTACTATTTCCAAAAGCTCTGGAAGCTCTTTGATAAGAGCCAGACGCCTTTACACAGCAGTTCCTCAGGGGTTAGGGTTCAAATCTCAGGTACCTTTGCCTTACCCTGTCCGGAATAAATGGGGCTAGAACAGGGATGCTTTGCCTGCCTGGGTGGTTTGGTAACGTTGGTGTTGCACAGCTCCAAAAGCCTCACCTCGTGTTGTTGTGTGTTCAATTTAGTATGTTTTCCCTACATCCATGGGACTCCTTGGTGTTTGTCTGGGTCTGGGTTGTATTAGTTATTATGTAGGTAGTGTATGAGTGTGTGTGTGTGTGTGTGTGTGTGTTTAGCTATCAGCCAGTCAGGGACAGACATGTGGGTACGTGATTGCCCGTGTCTGCATGGCCAGAGGGAGATGTGTGTGATGAGCGCATCTCAGTGACAAGGCTGTTTCGAAAGGTAGCGGTGCATGTAATGAACGGCGAGCACCTCCACCTCCACCTTCACCACCCCCCTCCTCCGCCCAGCCCTGGTGCGGTTAGGAAGAGCGTGTTTGGCTGCATCACACCCCCCAGTTGGTGCCTAATAATAATCTCTTCGGATTGCACTAAGAAACAGAACTTAATCAAAGGGTCTAACCTTGATTCGGACGGACTACAACAGCACGAGAGCACACGATGAGGGGGGGGGGGGTCACAATAATATGGTCCATCCTGTCATGGTTCCCCAGCAGGAAGACAAGGCACATTTCATTGAAAAAAATTCCCCAACCTGGACGAGAAATGGAATTTCCCCTCAGGGCCGAATCTCAGGAATTGTTACATGTATTTTGTTGTTCAGTTTTTGCAGTGTGTGTGTTTTTGCTTATTTCAGCGGTTTACCCTGGATTTCCATGGCTAGCATTTTTACGAGTGCATAACACAACATTAGGCAGTGGCCTAATCTCCGAACGTAACATTTTACGACCTCTTTGCGCCGCGTAGCCGCGTGCGGCGCGTTGATGCTTACAGCGATTAGTGGCTAAGATGTTTGTTTACATCTCTTGGGTTCAGACATGCTGCCATTAAAATTGTTTGGTTAAGCATCCACTCTCCCGCTCTCTCTCTCTCAGATGGACAGGAGGAAAACATTTACCCTCTTTTCCTTTCACATTTTTTTTAATGTATTCCAACTGTTGTTGATTCGCTGAGCCCTTTCTGAAGATCGCTCCATGATCGTTTCTGCCTCGACTTGAGAGGCTGGGATTCCAAGAGGACAAAATTGGCTCTGATTTAATGAACAAGAAGGAGAGGGAACAAAAGACAAAACGATTCCTGATTCGAATAAAGAACAGCTGAGTAACGGAGGAGCGAACATCAGTCATGGCCAAATGATTCACTTATTCAATCTTACTTGCTGAATGAGAGAGGAGTGAATCACATTCCAAATGATTCACTGATTCCATTTCACTTGTGCTGAATGAGAGAGGAATGAATCACATTCATGTCCAAATGATTCACTGATTCAATCTCACATGTGCTGAATGTGAGAGGAGTGAATCACATTCATGTCCAAATGATTCACTGGTTCAATCTCACATGTGCTGAATGAGAGAGGAATGAATCACATTCCAAATGATTCACTGATTCAATCTCACATGTGCTGAATGAGAGGGGAGTGAATCACATTCTAAAATGATTCACTGATTCAATTTCACTTCTATGGAATGAGAGAGGAGTGAATCACATTCATGGCCAAATGATTCACTGATTCAATCTCACATGTGCTGAATGAGAGAGGAGTGAATCACATTCCAAATGATTCACTGATTTAATCTCATATCTGCTAAATGAGAGAGGAGTGAATCACATCCTAAAATGATTCACTGATTCCATTTCACATGTGCTGAAGGAGAGAGAAGTGAATCACATTCCAAATGATTCACTAATTAAATTTCACATGTATTAAATAAGAGAGAAGTGAATCACATTTCAAATAATTCACTGATTCAATTTCACATCTATCGGATGAGAGAGGAGTGAATCACATTCATGGCCAAATGATTCACTGATTCAATCTCACATGTGCTGAATGTGAGAGGAGTAAATCACATGGGCTAAATTAGACCATAATTTTGAATTAGTCTTCCACAGAAACGCCTCTCTTGCTCTTCTTCTCGTTTTTCTCGAACTGATAGTCGTTTCCGATCCTGACCTCTGATCAAAAGGTGCCAAAATTAATGTTCTTAAGTCTCAGCGCACTCAGCTGATTCTCTTTTAACCGAGAAGCTCGGCTGTCCTGGGAAGGTCAGAAGCAGTCGAGTGGAGAGACAGGGGAATGAGATGCCACTGTGGAGGTGATGGTACATGACAAATGTCCTTCAGCAGATGGTAGAACATCTACCATAAGGTCATTGCTGGACATCCTGTTAAAGAAACTCTTATAAATGGTACAGATTCTGTTCTTAGATCTGCGGCTGTGTTTAAATTAAACTTTAGGAAAATGAATTCAATTTACTGATTCTAATAATAAACTGAATGATTCACTGAATCAAACTCCGAAGTACTGAATTAAATAGGAGCGACTCTGAGTCATGGCATAATGATTCACTGATTCAAACTCTCGACTCACTATATGAGAGCGAAGGAAACTTCAGACGATTCACTAATCCAAACTCACATCCAGAAAACGAAAAAGGCAAGTATCAGCTGCAAACAAACGATTCACTGATTCAAACTCTGAATGAGAGTGAACTGAACCAGGCTGAGCCATATTCTAATATCAAAATCTGAAAGAAAGAGGAACGAATCTCCAAACGATTCACTGATTCAAACACCGAGTCTGTAAATGATAGTGGAACGACTCTGAGAAAAGTCAAAACGATTCACTGATTCAAATGCTGACCAGGCAAATAAGAGAGGGAATCTAAACACGACTGAGTCATATTTCAAATGATTCACTGATTCAAACGCTGACCAGGCAAATAAAACAGGGAATCTAAACGTGACTGAGTCATACTCCAAATGATTCATCGATTCAAACGCTGACCAGGCAAATAATAGAGGGAATCTAAAGATGACTGAATCATACTCCAAATGATTCACTGCTTCAAACGCTGACCAGGCAAATAAGAGAGGGAATCTAAACATGACTGAGTCATACTCCAAATGATTCACTGATTCAAACGCTGACCAGGCAAATAAGAGTGGGAATCTGAACATGACTGAGTCATACTCCAAATGATTCACTGCTTCAAACGCTGACCAGGCAAATAAGAGAGGGAATCTAAACATGATTGAGTCATACTTCAAATGATTCACTGATTCAAACAGTGACCAGGAAAATAAAAGGGAATTTAAACATGACTGAGTCATACTCCAAATGATTCACTGCTTCAAACGCTGACCAGGCAAATAAGAGAGGGAATCTAAAAATGATTGAGTCATACTTCAAATGATTCACTGATTCAAACAGTGACCAGGAAAATAAGAGAGGGAATCTAACCATGACTGAGTCATACTCCAAATGATTCACTGATCTGAAACGCTGAATTGGAGAGTCATGACAAATGACTCACTGACCTTAAAGCGAGCACTTTGGGGCTGAGTTTTTGGGGCCTGGTCCTAATTAGTAAGGCTGATGGAGAGGGAGAGGGGCTTATGGAAGGCCAAGATTTCAAAAGGATCAAAGACAGCGATGACAGATGACAAATATCCCAGGCATGGAATCTTCTGGAATTTGTCCAGTGAACCAACGAGCAGGAGGGGTCACGTCCATAGATCTTGTGCTTTCTTCCTTGCGAGAAAAGAAATCCCAAAAACACAAAACAGGTGCACGGCCGTGGCTTCGTAAAGATGTTTACCTCCGTCTCATCACGAGCGAAGCCAAACACGAGTGCTTTAAAAACGCCCGTTCTTTCTCTAGCTCCATTTGTAGATTTTTAGTTCCGCCCATTCCTTTAAAGACAGGAAATCATCTCCTTTCCGTCCCGGATCCTAAACATCACAGCGTCCCCCAGCTGGAAATCCTTCCCAGCTGTCCCCTCGCAGGACGTCCAGTGTCTCTCATATTAGTTTTCTCTAGACGCCTCTGGCTTGGGGACTTTATAACGTTCCTGAAAAATGAGCCACGGTCCAAATTAAAAAGGCCTCAGAGGGTAGTTGGCATTTCGGATGGAGTTATTAAGGTGAACTTGGGACATAATGTCCCTAACAGACCAGAAAATGGGAAAACACAATAAGAATAACCTTTAATAAATAAAACGACGCTCACTGACCAAAAGAGCGGCTAAATTAAAAAACATACAAGCATCAGCCATACACGTTACTCCCCGAGTCGCTTCCTTAAAGAAGAGGTGGAAGAAAAGGTAAAACACGGCGTGGAATCGCTAATGAAAAACCAACACACGGATCAAATACGGATTTATTCGGTCACATTGATCGCATTAGCCTGATCATCGCCGCGTCAGATGGTAGATCTCGACTCGAGCACATCTGGAGCTCGCTGCTCTCTGCTGAGTGTTTAAAATAGGGTTCTTTCATTCCCAGAGGTCCCTTTGTTGTGGCGGCCCGGGGGCAAAGGCGAGCCTATCCGAACCGGAATGGGGTAATTGCGTAGAGGACGAACGATTTTGCGTTCCCGTCCGATTGGAGCCACATTGCGCGCCAAGCTTCGGTGCAAACTCAACGGGAAGTACTTTGGTCTCTTAGACTGCTTAGAACGTTGGGTTCAAGTCCCGGTCCAACTCAGACCCTGGGAGCGTGGATTTTGCATGTTCTCCCCGTGCCCTGCATTCCAACGACGTCTTGATTAGACGGAATTTCCAAAGTTTCAACGTGTACGATGCTTTATTAAAAATCATGGCAAAAGGAGTTGGAATCCAAGCACAAATTTAATTATAGGATTTCTTTCTTTTAACTGATAAGTAAAACTAATAAAATTAAATCAGGGTTGCTGACTAAAAAAGTCAAAAGGTTTCAAAACGAATGCTAAAAGTAAATAAATGGTTCAGCTAATGGCTGAAAAGGGCCAAAGCCGAAGAAAATTGGGATGATAATAATGAAAACAAAATAGAAAGCAAACAATAATGCTTTCAATTGTTCCCTAATAAATTGTAAAATATTGTTAGTATTAATAAGCCTGTAAGAATGAATAATAAATCAAAATAACCTTCATCAATGATCAAACTAAACAGCAAAAATCGAAATAAAAAGCAGAAAAAAATGGGCGTTTCCAGCTGATCTTTCTACCTGTTGTTTTGCAGTTTATAAATCTTATAAGCTTACACAATCCACCCTCATAATCGGGCGCCCAAGGCAGGGCAGGTGCGGACGGGTCTCGGCTACGTTCCGAAATCCGTTCTTTTAGGAACGCGCTTTCATCTCACCCTACAAACACGGCCGTGTTGTGTGTGGGGCCCATGTGTTTGGGCCCTCGCTCGGGGACCGCCCAAATATTCTCTAGGAAAACACGGAGCAGGTGGGGGAACGTTGGGACTCTGACGGCCCATTAGCTCGGAGCCGGTGGTGCGCGCATTAGTCCTTGAAATTCATCAGCGCCTTTAATCGGGGCTCGCGACCGTGAAAGACGGACGGTACGAACGACGCTTCTCAGTCTCGAACCTTCGACCTTGAGGTTGCAGGCGAGCAGGGAGGGCACCGATAAATAAATCCTGCTCCCGCCGGACAAATCAAGGCAGAAAAGGAAAAGAAATCAGTCGCCGGGCAGCTTCTTGTCGCGGTTTTATGAAGCGAACCGTGAAAGTGTTGCAGTTATTACCAGGGTATTGTGTCGCCCGGCAGCGCAAACCCAACGATGCTAACCTTTATCGGCCACAAAAAGGTAAAAATATGACCCGGGGTGGACTTTTAAGCACAGAACCTTCTGAGATTTCATTACGGTCAATGCTTCTCATTTTACACCACCATAAAATAAGATTTATAGCCGGCACCGCGTAGCTTTGACCGTCGTCCAACGGTGCGAACCTGTGTTAGAAAAAGGCCATGTGCAGAATCTGTTCATAGTTTAGTTCTTAGTTTGATGATTAAAAATTCGAGATGGAGCTGATCAGATGTTAGAATACCTGTGTTTGCTATCAGGACTCATAAACTGTAAAAAAAAACAAAACTAAAACTGTTCATAAAACCTGAAAACCATGTCAAAATAAATTCACAGTGTTATTTAGTACAAGTGCTAAGAGTGGCGCTTATGTGCGCTGCTTGTAATTGCATATTTCCACCAGAGGGGTCTCCAAATCCCCATATCACCAAATCCTGTATTAAGCAGCTATTATTTTGTCGTAAAGGAATAGAAAAACTTAGAGAGACTAGATTTTTTAAAAAAAGCTTAGCTTAAAAAACAGATGCGTTTTTTTTAAGTTCAAATTTTGGATTGAAATATAAGGGACATTTTCCCCCGTCCCAGCAGCCCAACCGAGGTTCAGCATCCCTTACATTTTAAAACAGGTTTACAAGAAATCTAAAATAAGCACCTGTGAACCACAAACTATAATTAGATGATCAGAATCTGATCTACCTTTGTTGACACTGAAATGCTGTGGACGTTCCTACATCTGTCATTCTTATAATAGAGCCTAAATAAAAACCCAAAAGGGAATTGAAACACATTTATTTATTTGACAGATTTTCAGCATAAAAACACATTATATATGTCTTAAAGTGAAACATTTTATTTTCATTACACATTTTTAATCTCATGTTCACTCGTGATTCTCTGGCATTCACTGATTTATTATACAGAATTTGTTACAGGCTTTGCATCCTTTAAAACTTTTTTGGAAGGAGTGGATTTGTGGGCGGGGCCAGAGCGGTTGATTTTCTATGAGAGTAAAGAATAAACAGTGCTGTTATCTAATAACGTCCTATTTTCTGTAACAATCTTTCTCAGCAGTTCCCGTGAGATTAGTGACATTTCAGTTTGGAGAGGAATGGAAATGTTTTTAAAATTATAATATAATACAGGAAATTTACGAGAAAATACTAATACGGGGGGAAAGAGGGGTAAAATACGGTAGTTTTCCGGCCAAAACTGGAGACTTGACAGGAATGCTCAGCACGTGATGTTAGATAATCCTTTAATTATTATTGATTCAATAAAACGAATAAAACATCTGGTCACTTGTAATAACTCTCAGACTCTCCTGTTATCACCGAACTGGGATTTACAAGCTGTGCTTTTTCTTATTTATTATTTATTCTGATTATCCACCATGCTTTAGCATTAGCTTTAGCGTTTGGAGGAGTAACTAAATCTCACTGACTGTGCTGGGACTTTTGTTTCTGCTGCATTGCCTGCTTGATTTCCTGTGCAGCCCCAGGGGCTGATGGGTAATTGCAGAGAGTTCCCAGCAGGAGGCCGTCATGTGTTCTCTCTCAGATAGCATGCTAGCTTAGCAGCTTCACCAGGAATCAAAGGAGCACTGAGTAAGTACCGGGTCGAGAGCTGATACTAACCCTAAAATTCAGTGCAGTAAAGAAATAAAAGTCGTTTTAAATCACTGCAAGGTCCAAAACTACAGGAATGGGACTTTCTGAGGGTCTGGGTTTGGTCTGCTTGGGTTCCAGATCCTTCTTAGGATGAACTGGAGTAAAACTGGATGCTGTGCTTTTGTTTTGTAAGATTCTTCATTGTTTCCTCCTGTATGTTCTGCTCTTTGGTCAACAGAGATTGTTGTTTTTTTGTTGTGTTTGTATCTTGTGGTTGTTAAAATGCGATACAACTCAAAATCAAACTTGTAAATAAATATGGAAAAATAAAAGAGCTCACAAAAATCAGAAACAAAAACTAAAATAAAATGAAACTTGGAGAGAGAGCAAAGGTTTTAAATCATTAAACTTTGACGACAAATCGTCAAAATGGATAAACAGGCTGACCAATCACGGCTCAGGCTGAAAGTTTGTGAACCCTACGTAAATCATCCCTAATTGTATCTCTTATCCAGGAGTCTAACAGATTTGGGGTCTGAACCCTGAACGTTCTGAGGCTCTATAAGTCCAATTGGGTATAAAAAATATTTTAAATGATGTCGTGTTTGTTTTGTTGGTTGAGCTGCTGAAAAAAAGTCGCTCTTAGTAACATTTTAGCCTCTGGGATGCAGGACGGAGGCGAATTATTTATTCAACAAAAACTATACCGACATGGTGGATTAGAATAAGCCCAAAATCCCACAGCCGTAACAATGAAACGCTCGCCAGCGCATACCTGGCATACTACCACGCCCTTATTTATCCTAACAAACACACCACATCCCGCAATTAAGCGACACCTAAACACAGAGGGGGCACACTGCATGACCGGGCACACAGGGCGCTACTCGAACCCTGTTTCTTAAATGTTTAATAAACCTTTATTGTACAATTTACACGTATAGCGAACGTACAAACAAGAACTACTGTTACTTACCAACTTTGTTCATTGAAAAATAAATTTGCAA